>JANAVB010008599.1:18248562-18529588 GCA_029216955.1 Iris pallida
AACGGATGTTATCATGGGGATGCATGGGAATACAAAAGTGAGGGGATCACACATCCCCTCACTTTTGTATCTCCCACGCATCCCCTCGTTCATATCCATTGGATTTTGTTTAAGTCATCTAATCTTAACCGTTGAAAAATTAACGGTTAAGATTAGATGACTTAAACAAGATCCAACAGTGTGTTATCATGGGGATGCATGGGGGATGCAAAAGTGAGGAAATGTAGATCCTTTCCCATATATATATATATATATATATATATATATATATATATATATATATATATATATATATATATATATATTTATGGACAATATATATATATATATATATATATATATATATATATATATATATATATATGAAAAATGATCTACATCCTCTCACTTTTGCATCCCCCATGCATCCCCATGATGACACACTGTTTGATATTGTTTAAGTCATCTAATCTTAACCGTTGATTTGAACCATTCAAATCAATGGTTAAGATTAGATGACTTAAATAAGATCCAATGGTGGATAGCATGAGGATGTTTGGGGATGTAGAAAATCAGGGATGCGGATCCCTCCTCATATATATATATATATATATATATATATATATATATATATATATATATATATATATATATCCCTCCACGGCGGTGGATCGGCCACGACGCCTCCCCTCCCCTATCTCCGTCTCCAGCCGCCACCTCCCATCCGACACCCTAACCCTCCCCCCTACTCTGCCTCCCCACCTCCCTAGCCTCCTTCATACGCCTCAGTTTCAGCTTCCCTGCAAAATCCCCCCACCCCTCTATCTCGTCTTTGCCCCCGATGTGGCCGGCTCTCCCTAGGACGTCTAAGACTCGCCCCCTCCCTACTTCTTCCCCCTGCAGATCTCCTTTCCCTCCCAACTTGGTCAATCTGCCTTCCCCTCCTTTTCTATCGGCTTGGCTCTCTTTTACTGAGGCTATTAATGGCGATACTAGGGATCATGGCCCTATTATCCCTTACCGCCAACCTTTTATTCACGGTAGAGCCCGATGATCACTTTCGACGAACAAGACGAGGCGACACTATTGGTCCCGTTCAAGTTTGCTTTGGTGGGCAAGTTCTCACAATCTAGGCTCCCTATTGCTACGGTCAGATCTGCGTTTGCTGCCTTCAAATTCAAAGGGGATGTTCAGGTGGGGAAGATTGACTCTAGACATGTGTTGATTTGACTTCAATTGGAAGTAAACTTCTTGCGTTTGTGCTCCAAAGACTTGTGACACCTCGCAGGTTTTCTATTAAAGATTTTCAGATAGACCGTTGAGTTCTCCTCTTTCAAAGAATCGTCGCTTGCCTCAGTCTGGGGGTGTCTTTCCCGGACCTTCCCTACCACCTTTTTGTCAAGTCATTCTATTCAATATCGCGGAGTGTGTCGGGACCCTGCTTGCTATCTATAATGCTTCATCGACGGTTTCTCGACCCAATATTGCCAGGGTCTTTATAGAGGTGGATGTGAGCTAGGATTTGGTAGACAAAATATGGATAAAACTACCCAACTATTGAAGCTACTGGCAGTCAGTGGTCTTTCAGAATATCCCTCATTACTGTAATATGTGTAAACATATGGGCCATCTTGTTAGAAAATGTAGGTTTAGGGAGGAGGGCATTGCGGGGGAGACTACCCCCTGTCGATAGAGACTAACACTGTAGGGAAAGTTGATGGGCATGGGAAGGAGAATCCTACAGTTAGAAAGGAAGCGACAGAGGACACAATTGTGCAACAATCTACGAAGATGCTAGGGAAGGGCAAAGAGCTTCTAAGGGTTAAGGAGGGTGAGGCCTGTGGTCTGAATGGCGGGATGAAGGAGTGCCTCTCTATGTTCGGCGAGGTTGTAGCAGTAGATGACGAGGTTATGGTAGAGAGTTTGGGACATGATAGGAGCAGCGGGCTGGCCCTGGGTGTTCTCTAGCTTGATGGAAAGAATATGGGATCCACCAAAGTCATGCTCCAGTACCAGAATATGAGAACGGACGTAGGCCAGCTACACCATATAAGGTACGAAGACGTCATACGACGATTACGGCTATCAATCTTGTTGGGTATACTAGCATATAATCAATCTATAGCCTAAATCCGATCTCATATCCATAGACAGTAACAATAAAATAATCAGCAAGAGAGAGAACCATATGAAAAGCTGGAAATACTCATATGATAATCATGAAGTCTATAGTATAAAATAATATAGACAATAATACCTTCCCATACAGTTTCTACATGGTCTGGAACAAAGCACATTCTCTAAGTCAAGTCAAGAAGATCCACAGGGTCGGTCACTGGCAATCTGAAAACAATTCAGGGTTGGTCCGACCAACCACAAGAAGTACCAAAAAAGAAGGCTCAAGGACGGGCGAAGAAAACCAGCATGATAAAAATATATGACAGAAAAATATATATGAACAGTAAGTGAGGGTAAGAATTGTGCGGTACCAGCGCACGATAACAATCTACAACAAATGCATCTAAATAACCAACAATCATCACAGCCACCCTAACATCTACTAATACCTGTATCGCCAACTATGACTCGTAGTATGTCCATAGAATAACAGTCCATCCCTACATCGAACAAGGACAAGGAAATGAATTACCGGTCGGGATAGTGTTACATACCAGCCAACGTTATAAGCAGCAAGCCAAACAATTTAGGTGAATAAGCAGTCACTCAAATACCTACAGCTTTCTATGTGGTGGTTGGACTACCCCAATAATACAAAAATAGGAATACTCAGATCGTGCTGATCCAGCGGGCTAGCGGGGCCAAATATAACAAGGTAAGACCGAATAAGCACCGATCCCTCGTAAGGCTACCGTGTCACGACCCGCACCCGCTTTTCGGACGCGAGCTCGTGAGCAAGCCAGGTACGTATCGAGCGGACTCCAGCCCGACTTGAGTACGTATAAGCTATCAAGGTCATGGGTATCATGTCTAATCTAAACTGTATCTCAATCCACAAGAATCAAATAAAATAAGAATAAACAATTATGGGTCATAGTCTGCAGCCCATTACCATATTGTCCGATTAGACTCTAAGAATGATATGAGTCTATAAAATAAGTAGAGTATATCATGGTATGGAATATAAAGCACGAGAGGATAATAAAGAAATATCACAAGCAAATACATGTGTCCCTGCAGGTGTAATCACTACCATCATGAGCCGCTAACTACTCCACGCAGTCGCTAAACCTGAAGAGATCATCAGGTCCTCAGAGGACTAGCAAGATACATAAAATATGCCTATCTAACAGTTTAATCATGCAATAATATAACCAGGGTATAAATAGGAACTAGACATGAGACTGACATGTGGCTACTACCAGGTAACTATGAATACGGATACGGGATCATGTATGCATAAATGAAATGCTGGAAGATCAATGGAATACCAACCCTTGCCCCAAATGTGGACTCGCAGGTCAGTTTCAAGACAAGTCACCCTCGCCCCATGTGTGGACTCGCAGGTGCAAACAGACAACCCTCGTCCCGTGTGCGGACTCACAGGTTGTGGGAAAGACAAAGGAATAGCAGTTCACTCACACATACTTGCAGACACGACTCAGTCAAGATACAGGTGAAGATACGGTATACCTCAGTCATGACACAGGTAAGGAAAACTCTAGCATGATCCTTGACGTAACAAGCCTGGTATAACTACACTATCAAGTCATGAAATACTGATATACAAGCAAGACAATAAACTGGTAAACGCGGTATTATATAAATCTATAACAACTAAGGTAACTAAAGATAACATACTACAACAGATGTACAATAAGCATAAAAATAAACTGTAGAGGGAGGCAAGATATACTTGCCTGGTGGTAGCGCGAAGAACCAATAAGATACCATCAACTATACGCCATAAAGTCCAAAATCCATAAATTTCTCCGAAAGCTGAAACAGACATTGCCAACATTCTCAGAATAGTCAAATTAGCTAAGATTGCCTATCCTTAAGTCCAATTCTGGATACATGAGCAAAACGATAATTTTGGGCAAAAACGATGTCCGCCATTGGACCCGCTTTGCACCGAAAATCATGTCAGAGTCAATGGTCTCTAAAGTCTTCAAACTATATGTCAACAGGTCCAATTTTTTGATACAAACCCAACCGTATGCCCAAAATTGGATTCCGGCGGGCCGTGCACAAAATCACCCATTGAGTCGGACCGTGGGACCCGCAAAACGACGATCCGATCAACTGTCTCAGAATCGGACCAAACTTGGCATACAGGACCAAAAAAATGATACGGTCCTGTTGGCACAAGTTTTGTCTCGATCTGACAAACGTGTACAAAGTAATTAGAAAATTTGCACAGAGGCCGATACGTTGAATTTCGACGGATACGCATCAAATTCGTCGCGCACACGCAACCAATTTGAATTCCGTCAAAGCCCACACGATCACGAAGCCGTTACGCACCTTTCGATGCCTTCGGTTCGCGACCACGTCGCCCGGATTGGCGGGACGCACGTCGTATCGGACAAATTTTCTAGTTTTCGAAACATGTTTTTCATGATTTTCAATCCAATTTCTACTACTGTTTAATCCACAATAAATAAAACTATTAATGAGGTTTCCATGCCCTATATGTTGTCCAAAAGTCTCTTCAAAAAGATTTCTAAAATTCTTAGCAGGTTGATCAGGATTCGCCTTCCAATTTTGGGTTTCAATTTGAAAACTGTTCTGTTTTGGATCAGTTTTTCGCCAAACTTCGGGCTCGGTTTACGATGCACATGACGCAAAACAAATCAAAATATTTGAAGGAAATCAGAGATGGTTATATCGAGATCGTACCAACATTTACGGGACGGGAAACGATCGCACGATTGTTGAGTTATTGTGTTGGGAAGTCGCTGCGACCCTCGCCATTGCTAGTGTCGTTGGCTGTCCTGTGCGTGCGCTGTCCGCGGCAGACCCGGCCGGCCTGCGGCTCCACACGACGGTACTACGGTGGCTGGGGTGCGACACTGCGGAGAGGTGGTGGTGGCGTTAGGGTTTCGAGATCAATCCCCCCTCTCTTTGTCGATCTCTTCATAAGTATTCGGTTATAATGTAACCGGATGTATGCCCTGGGGTCGCGCCTCTTGTGAGGGTTCATCTCGGGTGGGCCCAGGGCTTGCTGGGTTGGGCTCAGTTAGTCGGTTTGGGAGGATGGTATTCGGGCTGGCAGGTCGACCTGGGCTGCTATTACTCTATTGCTTCTTTTTGTATTTATCATTCTATATATACACCTATGTATATATTCACATATATACACCTATGTATATTTATATATATGCACCTATGTATACATTCATATATATATTCATGTATAATAATAATATACAGGTACACCATACATTCAAAAATAAGGAAATAAGGTATCCTAAATACAATCTATAATAGAAATACAATATACTTAAATCTATATACTAAAAATTCACATAAATAAAATACCATGATATTTTATATATATATAAAAGCCTAATTTGCCATATACCATAAATATACCTCCATATATATACATGTATATATAATCTAGATAAATCCAAAATCCAACATATCTGCTAAGGAAATTATTTACTGTATTATCAATAAAATATTATTTAACAACAAGGACTCATAATATATATATAACCACGTTGGGGGAAAAATCGTCTACTAAGTTACTAAATTAAAATACTGCTACCCAATGCATGTCTACAATGACGTCTTGGGATGCACTATATAACTACCTGGGCTTGGGCTCAGTTCGGGCTAGTTGGGTACAACCCGGTCTTCTATACGTCAATAAATTAATTAATAACTAATTAAAACAACTATAAAGATTAGGTCGTAACTTGGCCCGATTTTCCTAGTTAGAACAATCATATGACCCGGCCTTTCCCTACCATGGCTAAACACTAGTCAAAGCACGCTACTGCACTATCCGTGCCATAATTCCTAGTCGTCTTGTACTCCAAAGCTCATCTGTGGCTAAAGTCATCTATCATAATAATTATCTAATAATTATTTACAAAAATTCTAAAATCCTTATTAAATCAAATAAATGAATAAATAAATATTTCAAAAAAAATATTTCCGGGAAGGGGAGCTACACACTGTGCGAAACAAGACAAGCATATAATACATAGTACATAAAGTAGCCGGATAGTGCCAACCTGTAATGCGGACGGTAACAATATATGTGGCTGCCAGGCAAAATAAGAGGCTAGTACTGCACGACCTCAAGATTTTGTTTCCTCCCAATACTTCTACCAGTTTAAGTTGCCTAGATTATCCCTACAGTTATCCAGAATCACATTCCGTAGTCACATGATCATCCTCCTAGATGTCGTACCTCAATACGAGAATGCTAAGTAAGAATCAAGCTCCGTACCTAGTCTCAGTTGGTGATTCATTCTTAGTGTAATACAAAAAAAAATCAATCAATCCTGACCATGCTAAGATTACATGCCAACTGCCAGGGTACCCGTACAGGTCATCATATAATAGCTAGAATAACAGGATAGCACCGTAGTGTGATATAAACAGGAAAATAGCACCTCAGTGTGCCAGTAAACAGGAATACACGTAATCATGTCAGAAACATGGACAATCAGTCATTCACATGAAGTCGTTTGTCCACATTGTGGCTTGGGTATCTGGTCAGGTACACGGTCGGGATCTCTACTATAATAGTATCTTACGCCTACAACTCTAATCATCAAGTCGGTCTATCCACTGGATCAATCTATCAATAGTCCTCCCATCTACGATATAAATCAGGTCAAAAAATATAATCACCAGATACTATGCTAATTACCATAAACAATGCTAGGCCCTTTGGCTCACAAGAACCCTCTGAATCAATAATCACAAGCTTATCAGCAACCAAGTCTCCCAACTACCGGGATACAACAATGTTACCAGGCTTTGGGTATTTGGAAAGTCGGATAAAAATCGTATAATAATACCCTCGATATTCTCCTTGTTCCGCGAAACACTCGCACAATCAACAAAATCATAGAATCCACATGGTCATATCTGATCAAATTAGAACATCTAACAAGGAAATGACAACACTATCCAAGAATCCACATGAGTCTACTAAATCAATATTCCGGGATCATACTCCCTATAATATTCAATCCTTCGATATATCTAAAGGTCACAATCCCGATACATAGGACAACTATCAGCCCTATCTGGCTAAACTAGGATAACTCCTAGAAAGAATGGTTAGGGGACAAGAGACTATTAATTAATACCGTCAAAAAATAGCAGGAATTGCATGAACCATTCTGAAGCAGATGCACGACCCTTAAACCAAACAAGGGCCGAGGTTGCAGACCGTCTCCCGAGTAGAACCGTGCTCCTTACACTATCCGACGGACAAGACATGTCAAGTAGGTAGGCGACTAATCTAGTTAGGTGTGTACCTAGCAGGTACTGGAACCAGGTATACTATACAGAAATAAACGTGCATAAGGCTGGTTCAGCAAACCAAAGGAACATTTCTGCCCAAATCTTTGAACCAAATTCATGACCGAAAATTCTGGAAAAATTCGGAAGAATCTCCTCTGTATTCTGAACGGGAGCTCCCTGCAAGGTGGGGCTATATCCACTCGGCACAACCTGCCACAGAATCACAAACTGAGAATGTAGGATCGTTGAGCACCTCTAGAGAGGGTGAATAAAGTGTGTGCGTGTGCAGCAAAAAATAATTACCAATTAAAATATTAAGCAATTTTATATTATGGCAGATAAAGGATGGTAAATAAAATACGGTAAAGTAAGAGTCAAGAATTCAAACTCAGTGACAAAGTGATGTATAATGGTTTTCCTCTGAGAGGACTAGTCCAATTGCGAGTACTCTTGCTCGCTGTTAATCCACTATGGCATAAGCTTTAACCGAGCGCTTGCAACTCTTACAATACCATGGTTGGCGACAAGTGCACGACTGACTTCACAACACTGTGCTTGGTGACGATCGTATGACCGACTCCAGAAGATAATTGGAAAATTGGAACGTTTTTTAAATACAGCCTCCGATACAACTCTTCAACACCAAACTCTAGATTAAACAGAAACTGTACTGGCTTGACTAAGAGTCGTAATGGCTTAGATATGAATGTAAAAAGCTCAGAACAGTTTAGCTGGAGAAGAGAAGAGATGAAATAGGATGAGTAAAATGAATGGCAATCTCAACTCTATTTATAGTATTTTTGGGGACCAAACCGGACAGTGTTCGGACAGAGTTCAGATGCTAGAATTTTGCATACGAATGTTGGAAGCAGATTTGGCGGGAACTATATTTCGAATTTACCCATACCGAACTTGGGCCGAGTTCTGACCGAGTTCGGGCAGAGTTCTGCATAAACTGTTTTGGCTAAATTTTGATCGGTTTTGGGCTTTTTAATATGTGAACTTTTGGATAGATATTTGTGGATAGGTAGGCTATATATTGTGGACCGAGAATAGCCAAGCCAGTATCGATCCGATCAATCTCACATTTTTTTAGACTAAATGAAAGAAAAAAATACATAATAAATATGAAAACCAATAGCCTTTGATGACGCCTTTCTCCTTGACAGTGGTCATCCAAAGATAAATAGATCTGGAACCAATAGCCATTTTGATGACGCCTTTCTCCCCGATACGAGGCTCCGGATAGGTCGTTGGGCGGTTCAGAAAAATCTTCTTGTATAACGCCGTCTTTGGCCCATTAATAATTCTTTATCGCATATGTTCTGGTTTGATCATGCTTACTGCTTGTCCGCAAGTACATGTTAGATGAACAAAACAATATGATACAATATGATACAAGCATAGCAATATGATATAGACCATTTAGGACAATACGAAGTTTAAGTAGCAATATGATAGTGACTACATGAATGCTAGTGACATCAATAGTTAAACTTAATTGATTAGCCATATTCAAAAATATGATATAACCATTGCGCTAACAATATCCCCCTTTTTTATTATGACAAATCGGTTAAGTTTAAGATAGATACAATATATGCATATATCACTAACCCTAGAAGATTGTCTGCTAACTTAAACATTTCTCTTCCGTTGACATGATAAAAAAATGTGCTAACTTAAATCAATCATAACAGGAGAAAGACAGAAATAATCATGAACAACAATTTGGAGAATAGTGTAACGACGAGTTTAAAAAACAGCACAATTAAAGTATAAAAACTTGTCAAAACACAATATAGTTGGTTGAACTTAAAAAAAATCGAAAATCAACCAATAAATAGTTTACAATCCAAAAATGACATTCAAAACACAATATGATGAATAAATGTAACTATAGTTTTTAAATATACTAAAAAATAATTTAAATATAAAGTATATATCAATGAAGTAGAAATCAATCATTGGTCATAAATAATTCATGAGGATTAAAATTCGCAGATCTAGTATATACTAATACAAATAAAAACAAAAATATAATGAGCCTTTAATAATGATATAAAAAAATATGATTCATACTTTTCCCATATAAATAGTAAATCAATTCCATTAAGACTATAATCATTGAAAAGAAATCAAAATAGATATACTAGAATCTATGCAAAATCTATACCAAAGTTCATGTGTTTGAACTCAGTTATCTAGCATGATATATGAATATCCATTAGATAAACATGAAGGTAATAGAGACAAAATACTTGAGAAGAAAAAATTCAATCGACTTGAATGCTCCTCCGCAAATAAAACTCAATATAGATAATCATGAACTTTGAAATAAAACTCAATAAAATAAACCAAAATAATAATAGCTCAATTATCAAGGTAAGAAAACAAGACAATAAAACACATAAAAAATAAGAGAAACAATAAAATAATAAAAATCATATATTCTCTCACAAATTTACTAAAATAAAAAATTATGAACAACTCAACAAGATATTTTAAGTAAAAGAATATATGTCCATGATGAACTAGGTATACCAAATATTAAGTGCATAAAAGAATTCAAACAATTAATTTGCTCTCCCTTAAAATATGCCTATCTAGTTCCAAAGTAATTTATATGCAAAAATAGATAAAATAAATAATCACAAGATCTAGAGAATATCCAAGATATGCATCTTTCTTTCCTTTGATCAAATGCATATAAAGTTCCAAACTTGAAACAAATATCACCTTTAGACAAGTAAAAGTAATATCCAATAAATAAACGCTTAAAGATGAACAAATAAGATCTGTCTCCAATGAAATATATATTCAAATAAAAAATGATTTCAAGACAGTAAAGGATTTTGAAAACTATCTTAATGTGAATAACGGACAGATTCAAAATATTAAAGAGAAATCAAATATTTTTAAATTACATGTAGGCAACTCTAGAGGGGGGTGAATAGAGTTTATAACAAAAATGATCAATTAAAAACTTAAACTCTCTTCACCAACTAAATAATCAGAGTAAAAGAAATGCGGAAATAAAGAGTAGAGAGCAAGCACAACAAAGCAAGATTTTAAACCTGGTTTTCCTCGTGGAAGACTAGTCCAGGCCTAAGAACTCTAGCTCAGGATTGAAATCCACTATTAGTGAAATAGGGTTACAACCACGTGCCTTTTTACAGAAGAGCACGCCAAACTTCTTTCAATGATCGCTTTGGCGAAACTTGGACTTTTCCAAGTGACTTACAACTTCTTGCACTTTAAACTTCTAGCTGGATCGTACCGAGCAACTTGGACGGTTGGGAAGTTTGAATGCTAAGTGGATGGGAAGGTAAGGCTCTTTAATATATAGGCTATGTAAGAGAAGAAGAAGAGAAGATTGGATGGTTTCAAATGAGAGAAACCAAGGCCTATTTATAGGATTCGGGGTAGGCAGAATTCGGCCAGAATTCGGTATGTAGAATTCAAATTTTTGGCCGTTGGACAACTAGCAGTAATCAAGACCTAAACATCAGCATCCTGTAATTTAGGGGGAAAGAGTTTGGCCCGAACTCTGTGTGGAGGCAGAGTTCGGCCCGAACTCTGTTTCTTATGGACATAATGTTCTTTGTGGGCTTTTGGATGAATGGGTTAATTGGAATTTGGGCTAAGTAAACCTATAAAGCTATGTCTAGTCCAAAGTTGCTCAGTATGACCCAACGTACATCATCCTATACTCAAAAACAATAAAAAATACAGACTCCAGTATACATAGAATAGTAAATCTTCAAGCAGCTTTGATCTTGAACCAATGAGCTGAGTAGATTAATTTTGAGCTCAATGTGTCAAATTGGACTATGACAAATATTGTTTTGTTAATTTTCAAGATTAGGTTGACTGTGATCTTGTTTGGGTCAACAATCTCCTCCATTTTGATAATTGACAAAACATGATATTTGTATGTCCAATATTCATACCTGGACATATTATGGCTTCCCCGTACTTGAACAAACGTACTCCCCTGTAAACTGATATTTCCTGTGACAAGTACTTATCCAAATATTCATATCCAAGTACATACAATTCATAGTGCTAATATAAGTAGCAATAGTTCACAATTTAAGACAAATGTCAATGGTTCTCCCCCTTTTGACAATCAACAAAAATGGAGACAAAAATAGTGAAGTAATAACACTACCATCCACATAATGAAAGAGAACATGCAAGTAGTAGTACTAACTAAGAGCAAACTGAGCCATAGAGTTTAAAAACATAAAAACATAAGCAAAAAGAAACATAGTGCCAAAATAAAAAAAGTCATAATCATCAGTGGCAGTACAATATCCATATCCATCAAGAAGCATGTGAAGGCCCCGCACCATCAGAACCAGTACGACGGGGATCCACAAATGCAGAAGTCGGATCAAGATAGCGACGAACCCAAGAATCGTCAATACGATAACCGTTGTGAGACCGATCATGCATCATCGGAATCGACATCGTCGAATGGGAGGCCATGGAGTACTGAATGTCGTGGATGGAGTTACTGAGCACACTCATCTGCATAGTGGTACGATAGTCCATCTGCGTCCAGCGATCATCCATCTCAGCCCAGCACGCGTCCTCCAAACGGAAGCGATCGTGAAGCATGGTCTGAATAGAGTCCAGTGTAGCAGTGGACTCGGGAGCAGGTGAATCGGGAGCAGCAAAGGGTGCAGGAGAGTCAGGCTCCTCAGCATCATCAGACTCAGAAGAAGCTACAACAACAATAGTTCTCCTTGCCTTAGTCAGAAAGGCAGGAGGGGGCAAGAACTGATACTGATCCAATAGGACATGAAAGGCACGAAAAATCAAAGGAAGATACATAGTATAAACCAAAGATTTTGGTTTAGGCCTAGCATGAATCATCCAATCCATCATCGTACGAGGAAAGTTAAAGGGGACGCAAAAGTAAAGAAAGAAAAGAGCAGTAATCTCAAAGTAAGTAACTTCATCTGTCGATCCAGCTTTTGGCAAGACCGAAGAAAATATAATACGATAAAGTTCATAAAAATGATTATTGAGATGTTTAGCCATAAGTTTTTGAGGAGAAGGATTTGGAGAACAAAGATCACTCTTGAAACTTTCCAACGTGGTCTCACCGGGGAAAACAGAGTCCCGGGCATCATCAAGTCGTTCCCAAGTGTTGGGGTCGGGCAAACCAAGAAGGCCGGCTAACTCAAAATCATTAAAAGATATGTCTATACCGGCGACACGTGAATAGACGCAGTCGCGGTCATACGTCATATTGCAATAAAACTTTTGAATGGCATTCACATAGATCGGTTCACGAGTTGCAACAAGTTCATCAAGACATAAGTCACGAAAGTTAGGAAGAAAATCGAAAAACACCATAAACTTAATAGGGTGTCCCGCAAAGACACTACGATGACGAAAGTCGGCGAACCATGCGTTAGACGCTTCTAAGGACACAAAAATACGGTCATCGTATGTGTCGACATTGATGGGTTGAGGTGGGTTAGAAAGAGGGTAGATCATGTTAGGAGGAGGATGAGGAATAGGTTGTGGTGGAGGATTAAGTTGTGGGTTTGGGTTAGGATTAATAGATGATTCACCAATACTTCTCCTTTGTCTCTTACCCCTACCAAGCAACCTAGGTGCCATAAAAAAAATTGAGATTGAAGAGAAAGAAAGAGATATACCTTAACAAAAGAGACCTAAGATGGAGGAGAAGAACTCCAAGAGTGACTTCCTTGAGTTTGGAGAGAGATTTCCCAAGGAATGAAGACTTCTAGGGTTAGGGTTTTGAAAGAAATATGTATGGAGATGTAAGAAGAAGACAATGGAGGGAAGAGAGAGAGAGGCAATCCCGAATATATATCCCTTTGGTCGGCTGGTCGGGTGAAACAGGAGCCATTGGATGAAGATTAGATCAACGGCTGAGAGTGTCCCAAGGTTTTGGAACAAGGAGACCGAACTCGGCCCGAACTCTGTATGGGGCAAAGTTCGGCCCGAGTTCTGGTCCCTTGGGCCAGAACTTCAAGCAGGAAATTAAAAGCAAGATAGGAAGAATATTTTGAATTAATGGTCAAAAAGAATTTAAGAAATTTAGAAATTTCAAATGGGGCAGGCTATAAATAAAAATTAACCATATAATAACTAAGGAGTTATAACATAAATTAATATGGTGAAGCTGCTATGGGGTAGCTGCAGGGGCCAGATCCTAGCTAGCGGTAGTCCGAAGACTTGTGCACCGTGTCGTTTAGGCTTTTACGTCTTGTTGTCAGAATGACCCTTTCAGCTTGTACCCATAGCAAAGTCAGCATAGAGAATCGTAACATAATCGATAATTATGCATGCTAATTTAATGTATAACCGTTTCATCTAAAATTCCTAATTCACGACAAAGAAAATTGAATCTCTCCTCGGATAATGGTTTTGTAAAGAAATCGGCCAACTGATGATCAGTGTCAATAAATTCTAAATTAATAGTGCCATTCTGTTGGTGATCACGCAAAAAGTGGTGACAAATTTCAATGTGTTTCGTGCGTGAGTGACATATGGGGTTCTTAGTGAGATTTATAGTACTAGTGTTGTCAAAAAATATAGGAATGTGCATAAAAGATAAGTTATAGTCTTCAAGGGTTTACTTCATCCACAGAATTTATGTACAACAACGACTAGCTGCGATATATTCAGCTTCTGTTGTGGATAGTACGACAGAATTCTGCTTCTTGCTAAACCAAGAGACTAAAGCCTTTTCTAATAAATGACACGTACCGCTAGCACTTTTACGGTCGACCTTGCATCCGACGAAATTAGCATCAGAGTAACCAATGAGGTCAAATGATGTTGATTTTTGATACCATAGGCCCAATGTAACCGTACCCTTAAGGTATCGAAAGATACGCTTAACGGCGGACATGTGTGATTCCTTAGGATTTGCTTGATATCTAGCAAACAGGCAAACGCTAAACATAATATCAGGGCGACTAGCAGTTAAATAAAGTAGACTGCCTATCATACCTCGATACTTACGTTGATCAACATGTTTGCCGCTTTCATCTGGTTCTAGTTTGGTTGTAGTAGCCATTGGAGTGTCGATTGGTTTGACATTGTTAATGTCAAATTTTTTCAGCATGTCCTTTGTATACTTTGACTGATAGATAAAAGTTTCATTTGATGTTTGTTTGACTTGCAGTCCAAGAAAGTAATTGAGCTTCCCCATCATGCTCATCTCAAACTCGGTAGTGTTTATGGAATGAAATGAGGACTTGGTTGCCTTATTCAACTCACATTCGGCACGTACCATGTCCTTTTTGAATGTGATGTCGGACAAGCCTCTAATTAGCTTCTTTGTCGATAGCCTAGATATAGTATCCATGTTAGCATGACTAAGATGCTGGTGCCACAGTAATCTCTCATCCTTGTGAGCATAGAGGCATCTTCCTGCACTGTTAGTATCTCTAGATAGATAAAAAATGTAAATGTTATCCTCTCTTATCCCTTCAAAAGCAATGTCTCCTGTTAACCTATCATAAATATAGCATTTATTTTGTCCAAAGTTAATATCATATCCATGATCAGCAATGTGACTTATGTTGAGCAGGTTATGCTTTAACTCGGTCACTAGGCAGACATCCTTTATTACAGGAGAAGGAGGATGACCAATAGTACCATTACCTACTATATACCCTTTTAGGTTGTTGCCGAAGGATACATATCCTTCTCTCTTCATCGATAGTAATGCGAAAAGATTTACGTCTCCCGTCATATGTCGCGAGCATCCACTATCGAGAATCCACTTACTTTTAGTTTAGGAGGAAAGGTCCATCTACATCAAGAGTAGATGTGACCTTTGGTACCCATGTCCTTGAGGGTCCTAAATAGTTAGTTTTTGGCATCCATGCATATATATTCATATCTACTAATCTCTTAACTCTATATTATGGTAAAATGTGTCCATGTAATCCACAATAGGTGCAAATAGCATTCTTATTTATGTTTGGAGCATGTTGATGATGTCTATATATAGCATGGTAAGAGTGGTATGGAGCAGCATGACAATGACTATATGTGGCAGCAGGATGATGATTATATCTATATGTAGTATGGTGGTGATTTTGTTTATGTGCAATATAGTGATGATTATATCTATGTGCAGCATGGTGATTATGTGTCGCATTAGAATGATAGTTATGGGGATAATTTCTACGTGCATGTGGTTTGTGTGCTGTATGGAAGTGGGTGTACATGTAAGCATGTTTGCGTGCTGCAGGTGGATGACGTGTTTGACTATTTTGAGCAGTGTTGTACTTTGTGTGTATCTCATGTGATTGGGTTTGAGGTTTAGCAACCTGTTTTCCCAATCTAGTCTCTAATTTCTTAGAGGCAGCTTGCAATTCACTAATCTTACCATTCAAACCATAAATTTTAGTAATAGAGATCTTGTGTCTATTCTTTTCTTCAGCAAGCTCAGTGTTGAGCGCTGTGATCTCTTGTGTTTGCTTTTTAATACATGCTTCGGCATCATGTAGGCTTAATTTAAGCTTAGACACCTCATTTGTGACTTCCGTAGGTGAAGTGTCTCTAATATTATCAAGCAAAGAAGAGAGTTTTTGAATCTCGATCTCATAACTTTTGATCTTCTCCTTGGCATGTTTATATTTACTAATGACTTTCTTGTGGTCATTTAGTAAATCATTGAATGCATCGCCAAGTTCATCAAAAGTGAAATCATAGAGAGTTTCGCTAGTTACCTTATCGGATGTTGCCATTAGGCATATATTGGCGGTGTCTTGAGGAGAGTCCTTTTCTTCCTCGGAGTCATTAGCTTCGCTTTCATACCAAATGTTTGTGTTGGCATATTTTCTTAAGGAAGCCTTCTTGTATGGTTTCTCATATCGGTTGCTCTTCTTTGCGAATGGGCAGTCTTTTCGGATGTGTCCAGTCTTCTTGCAGCCGTAGCGTGTTGGCTCTTCTTCATCATCCTCTTGTTGTTCCTTCTTTCTTCGATTGAAGTGGAGGAACTTCTTGAAGTTACGAAGGAGGAGAGCTTGATCATCACCTTCCGAATTATCGTCATCAGTCTCTTCAAGCTCAGTCCTTCGACGATGAGCTTTAAGGGCAATTTCTTTTGCCTTTGGAGCAGGCTCTTCGAAGTCTTTGAGGTCAAGTTCGTGAGTCATCAACTTTCCCATCAAAGTCTCCATGGACATAGTAGTGAGATCATTTCCTTCTATAATGGCTGTCCCTTTAGGGTTCCAAATCTTTGGTAGCCCCCTAAGTAGCTTGCGGATCTTCTCGTGATTTGTATATTGTTTGTCGAGAGAGGACAAGGGGTTGATGATATCGAAGAATCTTGTAAACATTTGTGTGATCATCTTATTTGGCTTCATCTTGAATGCCTCATATTCTTGAGTGAGATGAATTATTTTCGACTCCTTGACTTAGGTGGTTCCTTCATACGTCACTTCTAGAAGTCTCTATACTTCGTGAGAGGTGGTGCATATTGAGACCCTGTTAAACTCATTCCTGTCTATTGCACAAAATAAAGCATTAATAGCTCTCGCGTCTAGACTCGCCTGTTTCTTCTTCTCGTCAGAATATTTGTCGTGGGGTTTCTCAACGAGATCACCATTGACAACTATCCTAGCGGGCTATTTGTAACCATCGGTAACAATGGTCCACAGGTCAAAGTCTAGCAACTTGAGATAAATACTCATCCTTGTTTTCCAATAGGTGTAGTTTGTTCCATCAAATAGGGGAGGCCTATGAGTGGACTGCTCTTCACCTTGATTGGAAAACATGGGTTGAGTGGTTGCCATAGATCAGCTCTAGGATGTTAGTCCTTGATAAGAGAACAGAGCTCTGATACCAATTGAAGTACATATAGGTAACTCTAGAGGGGGGTGAATAGAGTTTACAACAAAAATGATCAATTAAAAACTTAAACACTCTTCACCAACTAAATAATCAGAGTAAAAGAAATGCGAAAATAAAGAGTAGAGAGCAAGCACAACACAGCAAGATTTTTAACCTGGTTTTCCTCATGGAGGACTAGTCCAGGTCTGAGAACTCTAGCTCAGGATTGAAATCCACTATTTGTGAAATAGGGTTACAACCACGTGCCTTTTTACAGAAGAGCACGCCAAACTTCTTTCAATGCTCAGTTTGGCGAAACTTGGACTTTTTCAAGTGACGTACAACTTCTTGCACTTCAAACTTCTAGCTGGATCGTACCAAACAACTTTGACGGTTGGAAAGTTTGAATGCTAAGTGGATGGGAAGGTAAGGCTCTTTAATATATAGGCTATGTAAGAGAAGAAGAAGAGAAGATTGGATGGTTTCAAATGAGAGAAACCAAGGCCTATTTATAGGGTTCGGGGTAGGCAGAATTCGGCCAGAATTCGGTATGTGGAATTTAAATTTTTGACCGTTGGACAACTAGCAGTGATCAAGACCTAAAAATCAGCATCCTGTAATTTAGAGGGCAGAGTTCGGCCCGAACTCTGTCTCCTATGGACAGAATGTTCTTTGTGGGCTTTTGGATGAATAGGTTAATTGGGATTTGGGCTAAGTAAGCCTATAAAGCTATGTCTAGCCCAAAGTTGCTCAGTATGACCCAACGTACATCATCCTATACTCAAAAACAATAAAAAATACAGACTCTAGTATACATAGAATAGTAAATCTTCAAGCAGATTTGATCTTGAACCAATGAGCTGAGTAGATTGATTTTGAGCTCAATGTGTCAAATTGGACTATGACAAATATTGTTTTGTAAATTTTCAAGATTAGGTTGACTCTGATCCTGTTTGGGTCAACTATTTTAAAATACTGAATTTATTATGAAAAGTTGTTTTAATAAAATGTTCGAATGTACGTTTAGTCCTCAGACTGAAAGCTAACGATTCGAATTTATGTATCACAACAAATAACTTTAATAGAAGAATCCGTAAATCATAAATTACCCATTTTGAACAAATAAAACATGACTGGATAAATGCTCAAATAAATAGTATTCTAGATATATGACATGTCAGGAAAATCATTGATTTGAAATAATTAACTACTCCACGTTTTCTTGGGTATATCCAAAATTAATCGTATTGACATATTTAAATCCAATTTTTTTCCAGAAGTACGAAACTGATTGATCAAAATATTATGTCTTTTTATCAAAGTTCATTTTTTCCTTTTAAAACCTTAGCACGGTATACGTCAGATAACCGCAGGGTTAAAAAAAATGTTTTGAGAGAAAGAAATTCAGTATGCCTGACTTCTCCCCCGCAAAGAATTACTGCTATAAACAGTTAGTAACTTGAATAAGAAGAGAATAATAAAAGCTTGATAAAAGAGTATTATAAATATTACACAAACGCTAAAGAACATATAAGAAGGACATAATATTCAATGATTAGTCACAAGATCAAATCAAGTCTGAATATAAAATAGTGTAACAAAAAATGAATATATCAAAAGATGACAATCATTAAACAATATTATCCATCAAAGCTAAAATCCGAAGTCTGGAGACGAAATCTATATCTCTTTGCTTAGAATTGAGATCAATCCAAGATTATAGATTGATTTAAAGAATACAAAAAAATGTATCCGGAATCGAAAGATCTCAAATTTTTTTAAAATCATTTGTAGCTATAAGCATAAGATGTATCCATTACATGTATGCTTATTACGCTACAAAATCATTGTGTAACAAGAATAAAAAAATAAAGCATGTATAAATCAAAATATAGGGCCTGGAAATGTTGATGTATTCTGGAACCTTAGAGACTGGGTTCAGTGTCTCGGATCTAGATCTAGATAATAGTTGCAAGTATACCTTAATAAATTTTAAGTCTATAAAGTATTGATCACTTTGCGTTAGCTGTAGGGACCGGTTCCCCAGCTAGCGGTAGTCCTAAGACTACTACACCATGTCGCTTCAGGCTATTTATACCTGTATGACAGAATGACCCTTTCGACTTATACCCAAAATGATCTCTACTTTAAGAACTTAGATTTAAAAGAATATATGCAGTATCATCAAACAATATTGAAATCCAGAATCCCTAAATATAAGAGAAGTAAATACCCCAAAGAATGAGCAAAGAATGATCATCAAGATTGCTAAGAATATTTTCAAAAACATTTTCATAGTGCACTTATAGAGATAAATATATAGAAGATATATACTAAACATATGAACTAATAAATTAGAAAACTTTAAAAAACGAAATAAAGCAAAACAATCTTGTGCTTCTTACACAGACTAGCCTAAAAAAACATTAATAAATAGTTCTTCTCAAAATTCCAACTTAAAGATATAATACAAACAAATATCGAAAGTTAGGAGACTAGAAAAAAATGGCATACATGACATAATTCAAATATAAATTAAATAAGAGTCATGTATCCAAAAATGTCAACCAAAAAGCCAAAAAAAATATCATTAAGAGAGGCTTTGAGGAAGAAGCTAATAAAGATAATAACACAAATTTGCTCAAAGTAATCAATACCTGAAGTATGAGGTAACCATAAGTTTGAAGGTAACAAGTATAATTAAATATTTTTCAAAATAATTTAGAACTTGAGTTGAACTCATATGCCCCCATAAAGCTATTTAAACAAAAAATATATATCAATTATAAGAAATATATGAGCAATATATGAATGACAATGAAGTGTTCATGTGTCCTTAATAAGTATTAAAAAATTATCACAAGATCAAAAACATGTATAAATATGCTTTATTAGGCAAATGTGTAATTTACTCATAAGAAGTTAGTCAAAATAAAATATGAGAATCAATAGTGAATATATTATGCAAGCATAAGGTTAACATAAAAATATATGTATATACTTTTCAAGTAGAAGGAGACTTATGCTGAACACATATACTCACAAAATATCGACTAAAATAAGTATGATATGTTAAAGACAAATCGGTAAGAATTTTAAAAATATTAAAGATGGAGTCAAAAGCACAATAACTCAAAAACTAAAAAACTTAAGCTCTATGTACTAGAGTGGTATGCATGCTTCATAGATAAAGACTAAGAGTAAAGAGAATACATCAATAAATGTGTCACACTAGTAGAAAAATGAATAAAAAACTTTATACTTGAACTAATCATTTAAGCTAACCAACTAGCCATGCTAGGATTATAACTCACATAAATAATAAACAATTAAAAGATATCAAGGAGAGCTAATAGCAAGACATCAATAAGAACATGCTAGATATTAAAAACTATTTAGGAAGCATATTACCAAAGTGGTTCTAGCGACCACATATATGTTGGTGCAATTGCCTGGAAGATGACTGTTGTAGCTTTGCAATCACCAACATGCTCCTTGGTTCCATTGTTCAGCATAAGTAGCTCCACTTGAAATATTAGGTAAAGACTTTGGTATCCAGTACTTGGATCCATATTTGTTAGCTTTGGGAACCCATTTGTAAAAGTTTATATCAACTAGCTTTCTAATCTGACAATGATTAGAAATGTGTCCATTCATACCGCAATAATGACAGAAAGTATTAACATTAGTCCTATGTGCAGCAGCATGAGAACGTGTAGTGGTGTGATATAATATGCGTGGATACTTGTAATATAATGCATGGTTACGTGAAGCTTTAGCTTTGCTTGCTTCCTTTGTAAAAGATTATCGTGTACGTGTAACTTTGTGATGTGTCACATGTCTTATGTTAGACTGAGTCATAGGTTGTACTACCTGCTTTTTCAGTCTAATCTCTAACTTTTTAGAGTTAACAAAGATCTCATCATATTTAGCAGAATGAGCATCAATTCTATATGAAGTAATAGAATACTTCTTCTTTTCTGATTCTAATTCCTCCATAAGTTTAGCATTTTCTTGAGTTCTTTTCTCAATGCATTCAAGTGTCTCATGCAATCTAAACTCAAGTGTGAAAGTCTCAGTAGAATTATCAGAAGTAGAAGTATTTCTAGCATCATTCAATAAACAAGTAAGCTTTTCATGCTCAAGCTTATAGCACGTAATATCCTTTCTAGCTTGCTTATATTTATCTAATACTTTTTTGTGTTCTTTCAATAGATTACTGAAAGCATCAGATAACTCATTATAAGATAATTCATTCTCTTCAAGAACAGAGTTGTCTTGTACCTCATTGGATAATGCTATTGAGCATATATTTGTAGCTTGATGAGGTCTCTCTTCTTCTTCGGAATCGCTTGCTTTGCTTTCACACCATATGCTTATGGTAGCGTACTTGTGAGACGACGATCTTTCTTTGTATGATTGTTCGTAGTGGTTCTTCTTTCTAGATGTTGTATAGTCTTCTATGATGTGGCCTATCTCCTTGCAGTTGTCACATACAAGTTCTTCTTCATATAAAGGGTTGTATTAAACCTTAAATCTCGATGTCATCGTACAAACATTTACATCATTATGAAGACTATCCTCCCTCCTGGAGTTGCTTTCTTTATTTTCGTACCTGTATTCATAAGTAGCTTCAAGAAGTTTTCAAATTTTATGAGATGTTGTACAAGTAGTAATAAGATTGAATACATTTATGTCTACAATACAATAAAAAGCATACATTGTTTTTGCATTAAGGCTAGCTAACTTCTTCTCTTCCTCCGTGTAACTATAATAAGGCTTGTTGATTATAGTGGATGTGAGTATATATGTGATAGTAGGCTTTTTGTAGCCATTGACAACAATTGACCATAAGTCAAAGTCTTGAGACTTCAGGTACAAGCTCATCCATATTTTTCAATAACTATAGTTTGTTCCATCAAATAGTGGGAGTCTATTTGTGGATTGTCCTTCATCTGTGAATATTGAATTCACGGTTGCCATATGTATACTCTCCAGAGTGTTATATTTGAATATAACCTGCTCTGATACCAATTGTAGGACCGTTAAGCACCTCTAGAGGGGGAGGGTGAATAGAGAGTATGTGTGTGCAGCAAAAAATAATTACCATTTAAAATATTAAGCAGTTATATATTAGGTAGATAAAAGACGGTAAATAAAATATGGTAAAGTAAGAGTCAAGAATTCAAACTCAGTGACACATCGATGTATACTAATTTTTCTCTGAGAGGACTAGTCCAGTCGCGAGTACTCTTGCTCGCTGTTAATCTACTATGGCACAAGCTTTAACTGAGCGCTTGTGTCACGACCCGTACCTATTGTAGGGGCACAAGAAGTGGGTACGTCCAGCCTACACCGCAGTGTCGGCGGTAGAACGCTGTCCTAGGTCACATACATTTAACAATTATAAGGTACCTGTACAGTATATACGCTCCAAACGGAGGACAATACAAAAATATACAGCTCAAATCACAACTAAGGCAGAAGTATGATAAGATAAATAGATAGATAATGATAATCATCAAATGAAATACAAACAGGAAAAGAAGTCTAAGTGTCTAAGATAACATCTCCACAAAATTTAGAATAACAACAAGATCCCAAATATAACATAAATGTATCCAAACGAGACAAGACATCAAAATAAGGTAGAAATCTAAGCTAACTAGCCTAAACTATAGGGGTGACATCCTCTATTGCTGATGGATCCTGCTGAAGGTCCAATTCGCATATGTCATCTATGGCAGCTCCATAATAGGTAGGGTAAAGGTCCTCGTCATCCTCTATAATATTTTCAACAGGTCTAGTCAGGACAGGAACGAGCACATAATCTCAACAGTTCATATCAAGGCAGGAATATAAAGCATGCAATAGATTAAAATACATGAAATGCTGAAAGAAAGTATATATAGCAAAAAAGAGAGAAATATAATATAAATAGCTAGTATAAGTAGAGAACTATCAGTGACTAGTGATGTAGAGTACACGATAGACATGTGAACGACATGAATTTGTACATGATTATACTAAAGGGTTTATACAATGACTACTTTGAAATTGTTCACATGACTGCTTCTACTCCCCCGTACCCCAATCAATACAGAAGGATCCAGACAAGTTATATTATTGTATAATATTTCACATGAGGGCCCATAAATGGGTGCACATGAAGGTATACATGAGGGCTCTGTGAACATGAGAGTACATGAATCACAAGAGTGTACATGAATAGTGAAAGCACATGAGTACATGATGAAAGTAAAACGCACATGACATGATGTACCCGATACTTCCGAGGGGGATAACATCTCAATGTAAATATCCATATAGTACTAATCCATGTTAACAACGTGACAATATCAAGTAAAGTAATCTAGAGCAAGAATATAAATCCTAACAAGTATGAAATGATCAGAGAATGTACTCGCCTGATATCCTGAGTATCTGGTAAGTGTACATGTCCAGACTGTCACGATCTGTACCCACTTTTTGAGATACGAGTGCATGTCCAAGTCCAGCCTACGTCGCAGTATCGGCGGTAGTACGCTGTCTAGCCATAATGCTCATATCACATAAAATATCATTTTATTGCTCATTCATATTTCCAAATCAATTATAAAAATTTACAAGATTTATATTTAATAAAATACAATGTCTTACAAAATTCTAATACAACAAATCTAAACTATCTATTAGAATCTATGTTTGGCCTCCAAGATGTCTCTAACTCCACCCGAAGAAACCCAAAGCAAGAGAGCAAGTCATCAAGAATCTGTCAACTAAAAAAATAGGTTTCCAGTTTGGAATGGAACAAGCTCACCATAACACCACACTACATAATATAATATACATGCATGAAGGAAACAATAATAAGGAGAACGAACTATAAGCATGACACGAAAGAGTATAGCTATAGCATAAAGACAACACGACAGTCGACTCAATGGAAAGAAAATGAATAAACAATATAGCAACAAGAGGTCACGTGTACTATGTGTTTTAGAATACAAGTGTTCCGCATATGGACGGATTAGGACATCCGGCAGTCGGTATGTGAGGTGCAACGACTGCTATCAACATTGACATCAGAAAAAATTATATATATTGCGTAGACCACATATATACTAGTTGTATTCCCCCTCCGGACTATCTCACAAGTACATGTCCAACACGATTAACATTAACAACACGGCAAATGAGAATCACAATAAACTAGAAATTAGGCATGAACATGTACATATTGTCACGACCCAAACCCAATATTTGGGAATGAACCATGTACACGGCCCGCCTACGCTGCAGAGTTGGCGGTAGAACGCTGTAACATTCTGATGAACAACCACGCAATAAAAGATATTATCCACATGGGGAAACACAACTCAATATCACAAGTCAGCATCTAGAAGATAAAAATAAATAGAATCATCTCATATTAGGAAATATGTGGTGACTAAAAATAAATCTCAACTACAAGTCTCAAAATCAACTCAGTATCAACTACAATGTCTCAACACTAGCTAAAAATAACTAAACAAACACAGCAGGATCAGATACTGCGTACTCCTTCTGATAAGCAAAATTCGTCTCTACTGTATCTTCCATATATGGGCCATACTGGTCAGGGCACTCGACCTCTTCGTAATCACCTAAAATTTGTTTGGTTACCCAGTCAGGATGGAACGAGTACAATTCACTGAATGCAATTTCAATATATAAAAATGACTATAATACAGAGGTTAGACATCAATTATTTTGAAAATAAACAGAAAAGATGTAAGAAAAGACAGGAAATCAATAGCAAATAAATAAACTAAAATACCTTTCCAACTGTTAGAAGTACCTTTGATATGTGATCAGTCTGGAACACTACACCACGAGGTCTACGAGGCCTACTTGTATGAAAATAAACAATATCTACGAGGTCTACTTGCAGAAATTAAACAATGTCTACGAGGTCTACTTGCAAAAATTAAACAATGTCTACGAGGTCTACTTGCATGAAAATAAACAATGTCTACGGTCGGATCACACATCCTTGGTACTTCTTATTCGCGACTCCATAATTTATAATAGAATATAAAATGGCAAACCACATAACCAATGGCCAATCAATGAAATATAGTGAAAGTCAATATTGAAAACAGACAATAAACTGTACTCGCCTGGGGTCCGGAGCTGCTGGCACGGGTCAGAATCCGATTCGAAATCCCAAAAACCTAATTATAAAGCAATAGGATCAATATACCAGAATACAAATAAGTCTGTCCAGAATAGGATCAATACTGTCTAATGCCCCTAATCCATTTTGCAATATGCCACATTATATACTATGTGTCTTAGGGTCATGCCTATATGTCTTCCTATATGTGAACTTATCCTAGGATACCCCCTTGCTAATATAGTAGCATTCAGTTTAAACATTGTTGATCACATCACTTCTACAATCATGAAAGATTTCTATTGTAGGTACTCTTAGACAACTAACCCCTGTCCTAGACTACTGTGTTACCTGTATCTGTTCCTTATTACTTTTTTTCATGTTAACATTCAAGGTATGCTACTAACCCTTCTAATCTCTTTACACTTGACCTTCCTGAACATCACATTCCACCATTGGTTATAAGGGTATTTACTCTAATTCAGTTATCCTACATAACCAAGTCTATGTACAAAGTGTGCAACGTTCGCACTTTCAGTTTATTTCCTAGCCTCCCCTTTATGATGTCTCTGGTGTCCTGGACTCAGGATGCCCTATTTAGAATCTGATACTAGGGTCAATACTAAGGCAGCCCCCCCAAACTGGTAGGTATCCTTAGGCCTTCTACACATGTGACTCAACTACACTCGAATGCTGATGCCACTACCACCCTTACCTATATTTGTTATGAATAGAACATAATGCTGTAGGGAATTTGATGTGTGTTATCAAGCTAGGTTAGGTCCTGCACACTCGGATACACTAGGTTAGAACTTGTCACTTTCCATTTTGAGACTTTAATTTTTGTAGATCTAGAAATTAGTTATTTTTGGATTTTGGTGGTTTTGATCTATCAAACTTCTTTGTTTTCAAGTTTTGATGGTTCCATGTTGTAGAAAATTTTATTCTACCCAATTTTGACCTTTGAAAAGTTGGATTTGGACTTATTTTGACCAAGTTATGGACTTTTGAAGCTTGGGTTCAACCATTGAGTTCCTGCTGCTTTGGAGAAGATAGTGAGCAGTGCGCGAGCTTTTTGGCTTGCGTCACTGAGCTGCACGTGCTCTTTAGCGCAGCACAGTCTGACTCATACGCTGCCTTGATAAGGAGTCGTATGGACCTCATACGCTGCCTTGATAAGGAGTCGTATGGAGTACATACGCTGCCTTGATAAGGAGTCGTATGGCCTCATACGCTGCCTTGATAAGGAGTCGTATGGAGTACATAACTGCCTTGATAAGGAGTCGTATGGACCTCATACGCTACCTTGATAAGGAGTCGTATGGAGTACATACGCTGCCTTGATAAGGAGTCGTATGGAGTACATACGCTGCCTTGATGAGGAGTCGTATGGACCTCATACGCTGCCTTGATAAGGAGTCGTATGGAGTACATACGCTGCCTTGATGAGGAGTCATATGGAGTACATACACTACCTTGATGAGGAGTCATATGGACCTCATACGCTGCCTTGAAGAGGAGTCGTATGGAGTACATACGCTGCCTTTTGGAGACGTATGTCTTGCACACCCTGACTTGAGCGTAGCCTGACTTGAGCGTAGCCTGACTTGAGCGCAGTCTGACTCAGGCGCAACCTTTTGTCCTGAACTTGATAATCACGAATTTACTTGATATGTTTGGAATTAATAATTGAGCATGATATGATAATGACCCGTAGTGGTGCACTCCTGACATAATAACCTGACATGACCTGATAGTGGCCCGTCGTGGCGCACTCATGACAAGTACACTTGGCATGATAACCTGACATGATTATCTCGAATAGCTGTTACGACGGCTACTTGACATGACATGACCTATATAATTAATCTGGACACCGTGGGCGATTGTGTTTGTATAAATAAATCAGTCATGTCTTGCATCATGTCTAGGACAGGGACTCCTGAGTACCATGGTCAGGAGTACCTACTAAAATGGACTAAGGCTAATAACTAGATTAATACATTAGTCATGACGAGATTTTCCAGCTACAGGCAATCCCGTTACCTGGGTATGCCTTGGGATCTGTAGCTTGCCGTCGAGTATGGCACATTTCCAGCACACTGTCATGTGTTGCACCCTTCAAGCTACCTAAGGGTACATTCATTTCATGGACGATGTACCCACCTGAATTCAACTCTAATCTTTTAACCCGGGTAACCTGGATGGTCTGCAGGGCTTGTGGCTGTGGAATAATCTTACTGCATCTTGTTAGTAATTAGGCTTGTGACAACCCTAGTTAGTTAAAGTATCAAGTCGTAATTCTTGCTTGGCCGTGAAGTGATTGGACGGAGTCTAACCAGTCTAGTCTTGCCCTGATCCTGTTCCAGATTATTGAATGACCAGAATGCTTGTATTTATTTTACCGATAAATGGTGAGAATTCCAAGTTCTATTCAGACGAAGGGTTACAACCCCGGTCCTTATTTGGTTTACGGGTTGTAACCTGGTTATCTGAATAGTTCCATGGTTATCTCGTCGTATATCATCCTGGTGTATTTTCTTTATTTTCAGTTCTTACTTTTATTTATATCTTGTGCTGATTGCTGATTTTAGCTCTTAAGTGAAGCCCCCTTTGTGGCACTTGCTCTTTCTGGGGTCTGACCCAGCTGGTTTTGTGTGGCCAGATTTCGTAGCAGCTCCAGAGGATCTACCGACCTTCCAGCCAGATGGTGGCCACTAGACGGAACCCTGGCAATGAGTGGGTTATTTTTGGCTCTCCTACTCTATTGTAAAAATATTTTTTTGAGGCGTTTAGCCGACGAGCACCTGTTTAGCTCGATTGCACTTACTTACTGTCTGCCTACGGGCTGTAACATGATTAACAGATCCTAGGGTTGATCATGTATGACGAAACTCTTGCTAGTCCTGACATTTTGTAACGACTAGCTTCATGATCAACTGAATATGTAATGTTTGGGATGCCTTACTATTATATATTTAATGATCATATATCTTGTGACTTTTACTTACTTGCTGGTGATTGAGACACTAGGCTTGTTCATGACCTTAAGAGACTGTTGGCTTGTAGATAAACTCTCATGTATCTAGACAGCCGTGATCGTATAGCGAGATGGATTCCATTTCAAATACGTAGCTGGCTATGTCTGTCCCCGCTCTCCAGTATTCTGGTTCTGGGGTGTGACACCACTTGCTCTCCGTACAAATAATGTCTCCACAGCTTCAAGGCAAAGATCACGGCTGCCAACTCTAGGTCGTGTGTGGGGTAGTTCTTTTCATATGGTCTTAACTGTCGAGATGCATAGGCTATCACTCTCTTGTTCTGCTCTAAGATACAGCCCAGTCCTTTGCCCGAGGCATCACTATAAATGGTGAAATCTCCCGATCCGAAAGACAAAGCCAAATAGGGGCTATCGTCAGTCTCTTCTTCAACTGATCGAACGCAGCCTAGCAGTCCTCTGTCCACACGAACTGCACGTCTTTTCGAGTGAGCCTAGTAAGCGGCTCTGCAATCCGAGCAAAATCTTGCATGAATTTTCGGTAATACCTTGCTAATCCTAAGAAGCTTCGTATCTCTGCCACTGTAGTCAGAGTAGTTCAAGCTTCCACAGCCGTAACCTTCTTTGGATCGACAGATATACTGTCGCCTGTCACCACATGCCCAAGGAACTCCACCTTGTCCAAGAAAAACTCACATTTTAAGAGTTTTCTATAGAGCTTCTCCTTCCTGAGGGTCTCTAGCACGATCCTCAAGTGTTCCTCGTGTTCTTCCGGTGTTTTTGAGTAAATGAGTATGTCATCTATAAACACCACTACGAACTTGTCAAGGTACGGATGGAATACCTTGTTCATCAAGTTCATGAAGACTTTCGGGGCATTAGTCAACCCGAACGGCAACACCATAAACTCGTATTGCCCGTACTTGGTCCGGAAGGCAGTCTTCGGTATATCTTCATTCTTCACCTTCAGTTAATGGTAGCCCGACCTCAAATCTATCTTCGAGAATACCCGTGTATCGCTTAATTGATCGAAGAGATCGTCAATCCTCGACAATGGGTACTTGTTCTTGATAGTATGGTTATTCAAGGTTCGGTAGTCGATGCACATACGTACCGTGCCATCCTTCTTCGACACAAAAAGGACAGGGGATCCCTATGGTGACGAACTCTCTCGGATGAACCTTTTCTCTAGCAATTAGTCAATCTGCTTCTTCAATTCTTCGGCTTCTTTGTTGTTGATCCGGTACACTGGTTGTGCCATTGGTTCTGCGCATGGCACCAGATCAATAGCAAACTCGATGTCCATATCTGGTGGAAATCCCGGTAAGTCCTCAAGAAAAATGTCTATGAATTCTGCGATGATGGGATATAGGATCTCCTTCCCCTCGATCATAGCTCCACAAATAGCCCCGTGCTGCTGCACTACTGCTCCTCTAGTGAACTCGAATGCAGGAACTCCCGGAGGATTGAATACAACACATCCTTGATGGCAGTCTATACTGGCAAAATTCTTACTCAACTAATCCATACCGAGGACGATGTCGAAACTCGGTAGTGGCATTACGAGTAAGTTGGCGTGCAACTCTCTACCTCCCAAGGTGATGCGACACCTCATGCAAATATCCTTGACTAGGATAGCACCTCCGCCTATCATAATTTTGCAAACACCACCCAATGGTTCCGATACTATGCTATGCTTGAATACAAAAGCTACAGAAATAAAACTATAGGATGCACCCGAATCAAACAAAGCTATAGGTGAAAAGGAATCTAGTAATATAGAACTTGCTATCACATCTGGGGTAGGCTCCGGCTCCTCGACGGCCATGGCAAAAGCTCGGCCCTGCTGGGGTGCTCTTCTCTGCTGGTGCTGAACGAACTGCTGCTGCTGAATGGGTAGTGGAGGACCTCGTGGCTGTGGTACTGCTGGTCCTCTCGGTGCCGGTGCCGTCTCGTATCCTGTCCGATTAGGGACCAGTAAGCAGTCTTTCAGCTGATACGATGGAGATCCGTAATATAAACATGCTCTGAGTCTCTTCCTGCAGTCGTCCCAAACGTGTTCGCTCCTCCCGCAGTAAGTGCATTGCGGGACCTGATGTAGCTGTCTCTACGACTGCTGAGTCTGAGCTCGGGCTGGAACTGCTACTGATGTTGGTGTTGAAAGTCCTTCGGTTGGAATTGGGGAAGCTTCGTCGGTGCTGATTGGTTGTTGCTCCCTCCGAAAGTCTCTTGACTCCTCTTTGGTCTGTAATTCAGTTCTTCTTCCACTGCTTGGACGACCTCCAGAATCTCCTCATAGGTAGTGGCTTGGCTGGTGGCGATGGCTAAGCGAATCTCGTGAGATAGTCCATTTCTGAATCGTCGTACCTTGTCTTCAGGGGTGCTGACTAAGTTCTCTGCGAAGCGGCTAAGGCGAGAAAACTCTGATGTGTACTCGTCGACGGTGTGGTTGCCTTACTCCTGGTGCTCGAACTGACTCACCAATGCCTCTCGTGCTACGTATGGATAGAATTTCTTCTTGAACAGTCGCTTGAATTCCTCCCAAGTTATGTCTAGAGCAGAAAATCGGGGCTCATCTTGGTACCACGTCCGTGCGATGTCGAAAAGTTGTCCACTACCTGACTCCACCTTTAGATCTTCTTAGACGCGGGCCATCTTCAGGTTTCGCTCCACGTTCTCCAGCCATTCATCAGCGTAGATAATTCCATGTCCCATGGAACTCTTTCGGCCTGAGGTCTATGAAGTTCTTAGAAGTTCCAGGGCGCTGTTGGGGAGCATCTCTCTGCTGAAAAGCCTCTCGTAAGGTATCACAAAAGATGTTGGCCTGCTGCTAGAAAATTCCCAGGAGGGTAATACTGTCCAGTATCGGTGGCGGGGGCAGAGCAGGTGCCGGATACATCACTGGCGCTGGGTGCATGGTAGGGGTTGTGTACATAAAGGGTGCTTGTTGCATCATAGGCGCTGGATAGATAGCTGGTGTCGGGTGCATCGTAGGTGGTGGATAGAGTGCTGGTGCCGGTGCCGGAGGAGAATTGGGTGCTGGTACTGGTGTCTGCGGAGGGAACTGTGGTGGAGGTGGAATGTCATCCCTGCAGAACCTCGAGTACTCGGCTGAGCCGGACCGCCCTGGTGAGTAAGCTGGCCTCCCTGAGTCGGTGGGGTCTCGTAGGTAAAAAATTTGCCAACAGTCGGTGGAGTGTTCATTGCAGCGTTATTCCTGTCTTGCGAATCCATTCGCTGCAATCAAAGGAAATTATTAGACGATAGAAAGATTCAAACAAGATGCATAAGGGTACTTGAAGTCGAGTATAGAAGTCAATGACACAGTTTCAACTTGTGGAGACGGTCCTTAGGTTCCTATTCCTAGTCCTAGTTGCAGGCTCGCAGTAGTACAACTAACTTAAGTACTGCCACGATTTTGCTGTCTTTGCAAAAAGTTGACCTCTATGGGCTACCATAAAAACGTTTCACGACCCGTACCCAATATTTGGGCATAAACCGTGTACACGTCCAGCCTACGCCACAGAGTCAACGGTAGAACGCTGTAACAGTATGATGAACAACCACACAATAAAAGATATTATCCACATGGGGAAACACAACTCAATATCACAACTCAGCATCTAGAAGATAAAAATAAATAGAATCATCTCATATTAGGAAATGTGTGGTGACTAAAAATAAATCTCAACTACAAGTCTCAAAATCAACTCAGTATTCACTACAATATCTCAACACTAGCTAAAAATAACTAAACAAACGCAGCAGGATCAGATGCTGCGTACTCCTCCTGATAAGCAAAATCCGTCTCTATTGTATCTCCCATGTACGGGCCATACTGGTCAGGGACTCGACCTCTTCGCAATCACCTAAAATTTGTTTGGTTACCTAGTCAGGATGAAACGAGTATAATTTACTGAATACAGTTCCAATATATGAAAATGACTATAAAATAGAGGTTAGACATCAATTATATGTTTTGAAAATAAATAGAAAAGATGTGAGAAAAGACGGGAAATCAATAGCAAATAAATAAACTAAGATACCTTCCAAACTGTTAGAAGTACCTTTGATATGTGATTAGTCTGGGACACTACATCGCGAGGTCTACGAGGTCTACTTGCATAAAAATAAACAATGTCTACGAGGTCTACTTGCAGAAATTAAACAATGTCTACGAGGTCTACTTACAAAAATTAAACAATGTCTACGAGGTCTACTTGCATGAAAATAAATAATATCTACGGTCGGATCACACATCCTTGGTACTTCTTATTCCCGACTCCACAATTTATAGTAGAATATAAAATGGCAAACTACATAACCAATGGCCAATCAATTAAATATAGTGAAAGTCAATATTGAAAACAGACAATAAACTGTACTCGCCTGGGGTCCTGAGCTGCTGGCATGGGTCAGAATCCGAATCGAAATCCCAAAAACCTAATTATAAAGCAATAGGATCATTATACCAGAATACAAATGAGTCTATCCAGAATAGGATCAATATTATCTAATGCCCCCAATCCATTTTGTAATATGCCACATTGTATACTATGTGTCTTAGGGTCATGCCTACAAGTCTTCCTATATGTGAACTTATCCTAGGATACCCCCTGGCTAATACAGTAGCATTCAGTTTAAACAATGTTGATCACATCACTTGTATAATCATGGAAGATTTTTATTATAGGTACTCTTAGACGACTAACCCCTGTCCTAGACTACAGTGTTACATGTATCTGTTCCTTATTACTTTTCTTCATGTTAACATTTAAGGTATGCTACTAACCCTTCTAATCTCTTTACACTTGACCTTTCTGAACATCACATTCCACCATTGGTTATAAGGGTATTTACTCTAATTCAGTTATCCTACATAAGCAAGTCCATGTACAAAGTGTGCAACGTTCGCACTTTCAGTTTATTTCCTAGCCTCCCCTTTATGATGTCTCTGGTGTCCTGGACTCAGGATGCCCTATTTAGAATCTGATACCAGGGTCAATACTAAGGCGGCCCCCCCAAACTGGTAGGTATCCTTAGGCCTTCTACACATGTGACTCAACTACACTCGAATGCTGATGCCACTACCACCCTTACCTGTATTTGCTATGAACAGAACGTAATGCTGTAGGTAATTTGATGTGTGTTATCAAGCTAGGTTAGGTCCTGCACACTCGGATACACTAGGTTGGAAACTCTGATACTATAGTGTATCACAATATGACATGGGTAGGGGGATACTAAAGTCTGGATGGCACTAGAATTCAGTTAGCTACCAAGACTTTTCCCTGATATTAAGGTACCAGTCAACTACCAATTTATTTGGGGTTGATAAGTTTGTATCTGTCTCAACCCGATACTCAAAATTGGTTTCATATAGCAGTACCAATTTAAATATAAGGAAGGGTGCTCCTGTCAGCTTTAATAGGGTACCAGGAAAAATCCACACATGTTTGCCTTGAGTATATATGAGGGATAAGTTCCCTGTCAATACCCAATGGTTATCAAAGGGAACCCCTGGTAGTATTGATCTGGAAGAGGGTTTACCTACAATGTCTAAGGGATTCTAGGGAAACTCTTAGGTCAAGGCTAACCTGATATGTTAGGATATCCCTTAATTTCAGGTGTTCTTCCTATTTGCGCATAGCCCCAAGGTGATGGTGTAGGGCTGCCATTCCAGGGCGTATAGAGTACAACCTAACCGGCTATGGCTCATAGACTCTCTTAGGTATTGGTTCTCTCCCCATTCCTAGGTAGCTGTTCTCTAGGAACATATCAAAATCCCTTAGGTATTAGGGACTGCCACATGTTGTTCTTAGGGATCCATCCATGCCTATCTGGTACTGAGTGAGAACCCTAGCCCTGTTTCCTGGGACTCACCAGTCCTCAACTTCAACCTTGGGTAGGCCTGGTCCTACCCCTAACCAAGTACCTAGCCTTTCATACCAGTACTACCTATGGTTTCCTTGTTGTGATATGAAAAGTACTTATTGGTTGATGCTAATCGAGGTTGGGACTTCCCATCCAAATACCAAGATTCGAATCCCTGCTCCTATGCTGAGGACTCAGAGTCCTTTGTTGCCAGGTTAAATCAATGCTATGCTAATGCAATACCATGTTAATCTAATGCCAGGTTAAATCAATGCTATGCTAATACAATACCATATTACTCTAATGCCAGGTTAAATCAATGCTATTCTAACGCAATACCATGTTAATCCTTACAGTCTATTCCTATCAGGACACATGCCTTGCAATAATATAGGTAACAGGAATTTGGTAATTCAATAGGAAGGGTCAGCTCTTACCTTATATCAGGAAAAATCTGGAGTTTGATGGTGATGTTCCACAGAGCTTGCTGCTTATAAGGGAGAACTTTAGTAGGGTTTCCAGGAAAGGATGGGTTGGCTAGCCCCCCTCTCAGCTTTATAATCGGTTTGGATAACAACCGAGGGGAGGGTTTAGGTAGAGGCCAGAGATTTGAATTTAAATTGGACTTATCACTAGGATTTGTACAAGGATTCATATTTTCTATTCCAAGACCTGCTCAATGGATTTGGTTTGGGCTTTTGGCACTTAACCCTATTCGAATGGCCTTATGGCTAATTAGCAACATCCTATCTTTGACCCTCTCTTAATTATGAATCATGCAAGTCTGCCTGTAATATGTTAGAAATGTTAATAGAACAATATAATAGAATTTAAGAAATCCATCAAAGAACAGTTAGACAACTTGGGGTCCCTGGACTTACACATATACTTTAGCGACTCTAACTCTCGTGAACAAGCAATTATCATGATGAATCTAGAACAGTGACAACATGGAATATAAAGGTGCAAAATTATCATGATGAATCTAGAACAATGACAACATGGAATATAAATGTGCAAGTGAAAAGACGATATAGAGATACATGCAGTACAAAATAAAGACAATATAATGCTACAATGAAACTTGCCATGAGTTAAATTGCAGTTGACTTGTAATTTGATCATGTTGGCACAGAATAGTCGGAGATGCCAAAAATACATAAGTTGATCTCAATTGATTAGACGGGACTCTAAAATAAAAACAAAAAATAAAATATTTTGGAAAATTGTTGAGAAAAATATCTGATCTGTACTTTTTCATCAGCGTTCCAAAACTTCAAACGGATCGTGATTCCGATTCCTGGTTCGCTCGGAATCTCGAAAACACCGAAACGTGTCAAATTTTGGACAACTGACACTCCACGAATTTTCTAAAAAATTAGGTTAAAATTTTTTGAAAATAAATTTTTATTCAGAAAATATACCTCGAGATGGTTACAATAAAAAAAATTGGAGGTCAAACGGAGTCCGGAGTTGGAAGTTATGGCCCTTCGAAGTTGGTAAAACACTTGAAAAGAAAGGCTGAATTTATGACAAATTTAGGATAATTATGACGAAAAAAGAGAAATTTTTTGGAAAAGAAGGTATGAGAGATGATTTTATTTTATAGGTTCAATATAGATAATGGAAAGCAATTATTGAATTAGGATATGATTAGAACTCAATCAATAAAGATATGATTAGGATTACCAACTAATTTGGATTGGAATATGATTAGTTCAAATAAGAAATAATCTATCTAATACTAGATATGATTCAAATAGGATTAGAATTTCTAACAGATAAGTCTCTCCATAAATTTAAATCAAATAAATTATTTAAATCCAAATCATATGAATTCAAATCCAAATCAAATTCAACATAATAACTTTAAAATAAATTTAATGTTTATCAAAGCAATTTAAATCATATAATAGATAAATCGTTAAGTCAAATAATATTTCAAATCTAGATTAGATAATTCTTAATGCCACAATTAGTCACCATAAGTATTTTAAATAATTTTTGATGTTATCAAATAAGGTAAAATATATTTTATAAATCTAAATATTATTAAAAATAAGTTACTATATCTTTTTGTTGCTCCAAAAATAATCATGATTTTCAAACTATTTTCGAAACCGATATATATTTTTTGAAAATCCAAACATAATAATAAATAACTTTATAATTTCAAAAAAAAAATTTCAAGAGCAAATATTTATTAAAACTAAATAGTAGTTTCAAACCGTTAATTACAAACTACATTTTGAAATGCAAAAAAAATAGTAAATATCTTTTACAATGTTCCAAAAATAATTACTTTCAAACACAATAAAATAAAATAAAATAAAAATTTGAGAAACAGGGGTTACAAATCTACTCACCTTATGAAAATTTCGTACTCGAAATTTAAGGATGACAGGAAAAATAGGCTTGGTTGGTCAGGTGAAAAGATAGAAAAATTTGAAAAAGAATAATGATCAATGAGATAAAAATAATATATATTTTTTCTTAATAAGAAGATTGATCAAGAAGGATGGAAGAATGTAGTCAATGGATATAGTTCGGAGGAGTATTACTTACATGACATCTAAGTTATCACTCATTACTCTTATAAATTCGTATCCACAAGAATATTTTAAAAAAAATTCCTCAAATTCAATCATTTTTTTTAAATCACTAACTCAATTTAATACCATGATGTAGCAATCATGAATATCATCTTATCAAATTCTCAACCCTTAATCCAACTTGATAAATATCTTCAAAATCTAACTTCACAAAACTTTAAATTCCTCAATTTTATTTTGAATTCAAAATTCAACATTTTCATAATCTCCTAAAAAATTTAAATTCCATAAACTTTCAAATCATACCTCAATTTTATTGTCCAAATCAAAATTATTTCCTTTAAAAATTAAATATTCGACCTTATCAATAATTCATCGATCATATAGAAATTTAAACCTCAGAATACCAAAAGCTAAAAATTTTATCTTCAACAGTAACCACAATATTCAATTTATCAATCGAGAATTCTATCCATCTTTGATTAGAGTCATTTATCACAATTTCAACTTCATCAAATAGGGTATCTCAAAATTCAACGAATATCACCACCTTAATCATGTAACCTATGTAACAACCTTAACTACCCATACAATCAATTCAAAATAATTTTATGGGTTACCCACGGTGTACCTAGTCCTAGGCCTAGTAATTTTTAAAAAATCAAATCAACCTAATTGTGAATGAGCATCCTAATCGCAGGCTTGCAGTAGTACGACTAATATAGGTACTACCACAAGTTCGCATAATTTTGCGAAAACAAACCTGCATGGGCCACCATAAAAAATTTCACAACCCGTACCCGCTTTTCAGGATACGAGTGCGTGTCCAAGTCCAGCCTACGCCGCAGTGTCGACGGTAGTACGCTGTCTAGCCATAATGCTCATATCACATAAAATATTATTTTATTGCTCATTCACATTTCTAAATCAATTATAAAAATTTACAAGATTTATATTTAACAAAATACAATGTCTCACAAAATTCTAATACAAAAAATCTAAACTATCTATTAGAATCTATGTTTGGCCTCCAAGATGTCTCTAACTCCATCCGAAGAAACCCAAAGCAAGAGAGCATGTCATCAAGAATCTGTCAACTGAAAAAATAGGTTTCCAGTCAGGAATGGAACAAGCTCACCATAACACCACACTACACAATATAATATACATGCATGAAAGAAACAATAATAAGGAGAACGAACTATAGGCATGACACGAAAGAGTATAGCTATAGCATAAAGACAACATGACAGTCGACTCAATGGAAAGAAAATGAATAAACAATATAGCAACAAGAGGTCACGTGTACTGTGTGTTTTAGAATACAAGTGTTCCGCATGTGGATGGGTTAGGACATCCCGCAGTCGGTACGTGAGGTGCAACGACTGCTATCAACATTGACATTGGAAAAAAATTGTACATTGCGTAGACCACGTGCATACTAGTTGTATTCCCCCTTCCGACTATCTCACAAGTACATGTCCAACACGATTAACATTAACAACACGGCAAACGAGAATTACGATAAACTAGAAATTAGGCATGAACATGTACATATACTTTAGCGACTCTAACTCTCGTGTACAAGCAATTATCATGATGAATCTGTAACAGTGACAACATAGAATATAAAGGTGCAAGTGAAAAGACGATATATAGATACATGCAGTATAAGATAAAGGCAATATAATGCTACAGTGAAACTTGCCTTGAGTTAAATTGCAGTTGACTTGTAACTTGATCATGTTGGCACAGAATAGTCGAAGGTGCCAAAAATACGTAAGATGATCTCAATTGATGAGACGGACCTCTAAAATAAAAACAAAAAAAATAAAATATTTTGGTAAATTATTGAGAAAAATATATGATGTGTACTTTTTTATCAGCGTTCCGAAACTTCAAACAGATCGTGATTCCGATTCCTGGTTCTCCCGAAATCTCGAAAACACCGAAACGTGTCAAATTTCGGACAACTGACACTCCACAAATTTTCCAAAAAATTAGGTTAAAATTATTTGAAAATAAATTTTATATTCAGAAAATATACCTCAAGACGGTTACAAAAAAAACTGGAGGTCAAACGGAGTCCGGAGTTGGAAGTTATGGCCCTTCGAAGTTGGTAAAACATTTGAAAAGGAAGGCTGAATTTATGACGAATTTGGGGTAATTATGACGAAAAAGAGAGAAATTTTGGAAAAGAAGGTATGAGAGATGATTTTATTTTATAGGTTCAATATAGATAATGGAAAGCAATTATTGAATTAGGATATGATTAGAACTCAATCAATAAAGATATGATTAGGATTACCAACTAATTTGGATAGGAATATGATTAGTTCAAATAAGAAATAATCTATCTAATACTAGATATGATTCAAATAGGATTAGAATTTCTAACAGATAAGTCTCTCCATAAATTTAAATCAAATAAATTATTTAAATCCAAATCATATGAATTCAAATCCAAATCAAATTCAACATAATAACTTTAAGATAAATTTAATGTTTATCAAAGCAATTTAAATCATATAATAGATAAATCGTTAAATCAAATAATATTTCAAGTCTAGATTAGATAATTCTTAATGCCACAATTAGTCACCATAAGTATTTTAAATAATGTTTGATGTTATCAAATAAGGTAAAATATATTTTATAAATCTAAATCTTATTAAAAATAAGTTACTAAATCGTTTTGTTGCTCCAAAAATAATTATTATTTTCAAACTATTTTCGAAACCGATATATATTTTTTGAAAATCCAAACATAATATTAAATAACTTTATAATTTCAATAATAAAATTTCAAGAAAAAATGTTTATTAAAACTAAATAGTACTTTCAAACCGTTAATTACAAACTATATTTTGAAATGCAGAAAAAAATAGTAAATATCTTTTACAAAATTTCAAAAATAAATTACTTTCAAACACAATAAAATAAAATAAAATAAAAATTTGAGAAACAAGGGTTACACAGACAGAGTAGATGAGTCCTATTTAGAGCAACACAGGTCACAACATGTCCAGAATGGTAATATTGAACTTTACAATGCATTCTATATGAATTATAGGTCATTCTAGACTAAAGTCAACTCTTGGTCAACTCTAGTCAACTACACTAGTCAAACTAGGTCAACTAAGCCATACTAGGTCCAATCATAGTCTAACAAGTCTCACTAAGCCTAACCAAGCCTGTACTAGCAGTCAAACACATTACCAAGCCAAAATGAACCACACAAGTCTATATACCATATCTAAATACATGTATACATACATGTATACATACCTACATTATATGTATTCTTACATTACATCTATACATTACATACATTACACTATTCATGCATTCATGCATTACATTATATGCATGCATTCATATATGCAAACATACATTCATACATTTACATTCACATTTATGCATACTCTACATTCATTACATCTCAAGTAAATATATCATGTATATACATTACCTACTTGCATACATTACACTTGCATATTTTCATTGCATAGTGACATACAAACATGCATACATTATATTCTTGCATTATATTACATATACAATATATCATATAGAGAGAATGGAAAAAAATAAACAATGTGTGTTTGTGTGTGTGCATATTGGGATTTCGGTTAAGGGGTTCTATGTTCAGTCATGGTTCTCAGTTCAAGCATTTATTCATTTCATTCATACATTACATACATGCTTTCATTACATACATGTATACATTCATACATGCATATTTACATACATACATATATACATTCATACACGTATATTTACATACATACATATATACATTCATACATGCATATTTACATACATACATATATATGCATAAAGAGGGAAGAAAAACTGAAATGTGGACAGTGAAGGGTTTATGTGTATCATGGGTGTGTGTGTTTGTGACAGTAGATTAGAGTGTGTGTATATTGACAGAGCGTAATCTAGTAAGGGTTGTATGTGTGTGTGTTTCAGTCAATGTGTGTGCGTATTAAGGGTGTGACAGTGAGGAGTTTAACTGGAATGTGAAGGGGCTGTTTTCAGATTTTTTATATGAAATCAAGTTCAGTTTCATACATTCAAAACAAAATTCAAAAACCCCAAAGTTCATCTTAGGCTACTAAATCATATTCAATCTCAGTTATCAATTTAACATGCTAACCCAATCAACAAAATCCAAAACATAAAACCTAAAACTAAAATCAAAGAAACCTAAACTGAGATACACATCCAATCAAACCTGAGAATGAATTACATACCTATTCATGTATAATACTTCATAGATGCATATACATATCAACACTTATTATTATGCAATGTTAGTTTTTTAGGTAACTCGAGTTCTCAGGAATCTTTATTATTATGCAATCTTAGTTTTTTAGGTAACTCGAGTTCTCAGGAATCTAAAAGCTAAACAGATTTTAGTTCAGTCAAAACTCCATTCGAAAGCCCCAATATCAGTTCATGTATCCATGTTTCAGAAAATGCAAACCCGACCAATACAAACCTCAAATCATTTCAAAACCCAATAATAACCCAAATCAGAGGTGCACATACGTGTCATGCATGCATACTTGTCAGGGGAGGTGTCTCGTGTCCAAACAAGCGGACACGAGGTGTCCAAACCAAATACAACACAGTTTCAAAAAACTGTGCGCACACAGGCTCGTGCAGCCATGTCGAGTCCTCGTGGACACATTACAGACCACGTGGAGCCACGTGCTCGTGTCTAAAGTGAGTCTAGGTGTAGGGCTACACATTTGAGTCCCTGACACGAGTCCATGTTGTGTCTGCACGCAAAACGAAGTGCGTATCAGACGCAAAATCTTCGTGATTCAGTCCCAGTCTAGAACAAGTGCACAAAGAAATTCATGTCCGACACGACACGATAAGCCATGAGACTTTGGTGGCATGTTCGCAGACATTGCCTCCATGTCCATGCCAAGTGTCGCATGTCTAATTGACACGGACACGCAGATCACCACCCCGAGCAGCAGGGTACTGAAATACTGTCTCGTGCACGGGTTTGTGTCCGATTTTGGACACAAAAATTGACACGATTCATGCTCAGTCCAAGGGAAAATGAAAACATACATATATATCTACATTTTTTAAAATTAGTTTTTGAAAACAGTAATACAAACTTTATTGAGGCATTTCAACAAACACCTAGACCTAGTGAATGATACGTGTCCGATACAAACACCAAACCAATTCGAATTCCTACCAAACTTCACCTACAACTAGGTGACACCTAGATGGATGCATCTATGGAAAGAAATCAGGATTTAGAGGTGATTTGAAGGGATTACCTATAGAGAGCCAATCTCCAAGAAAAAGCCCCAAATTGTAAAGTCCTCTTCCTCAAGCAATGTCCAAATGAGCTCCCCTCCATGCAAGCTAGCCTCCTATAATCTCTATTCCAGATTTAGATCCAAATGCAAAAGATTGGGATCAATTTGGCGGAGGAATGATGAAATTTGACAATTTGGGGGAAGAAATTAGGGTTTCTAAAAAGGGGTGTTCTAAAAGAGGCAAGTGGTCATGTAAAGATATTATATAGGCTGAAATTAGATCACTCTTGGGCTGTTGTGGCTGGCCATGTAGAGAATTAGGGTTAGGGTTTCATATGAATGGGCTATGGGCCGAGATCATTAGCTAGCTAGCTCAAACTCTTAGCCAAAAGTCCAATGCACTAAGCACCCAATCTCTCCATGAAACTTAGCCACGCTCAAGTCAACTAAGACCAACTTAAGTTAGATTAGGGTCCCAAACCATGCTAACTAAGTCACCAAAGTCAAAGTCAAACTCTAGGCTGGTCTCTAAAGTCGCAACTAGCAAAAGTCAAAATCACAACACCAATGCAATAAATAATTCACAAAATCAAAATAACCAAAATACCCTTGGGCAAAAATATAGAAATAAATCACCCTAATCACATGGTTAGGTTCTCATGGTCATTGTTAGTCTCTAGGTCAAGTAGTATCTAGGGTTTCACTAGCAAAACACCAAAATCATAAGTCACCAATTAAAATAGTTTTTAAAAGAATTAAAAATTACCAAAAATTATAACATGATTTAAATCTCATTATTAAAAGACTAAAATTACAAAAGTTTAAAATTACCCTCATTCAGAAAAGTGGGTGTTACAAGTCTACCCTCCTTAAAAGAATTTTGTTCTCAAAATTAAGATAGTCATACTCTTTTTAGGTCAAACCCCCAATCAATCAAAGTCTCTAATCATACAATCCTATAATTTTATGCGTCTGTCCAAAATTATGAGGCTCAGAATCTTTGTCATACTAGTAAGCAAGGCTAAGATAATCATAGAGTCCCCAACTATGGTACATACCTCTAGAATCATGGTATTTAAAATTTTTGCATTGCCACATGCTTAGCCGCAAAAACCTTAAATTCCCACACCCGAGAAATATGTCCAAAATTTGACAATATGTCCTCACTATCCTAGCTAATATGACTGTAGAAAAGTTTAAATTCCATAACTGAGGCGACCTAGCCCATACGACTTATATTGGAAAAAATCAAAATCAAATCAACATAGAATACTAAGAATCAAATTTATCGACGAACAAGAAGGTAGACAAAACTGTCGGAATTGAATTTCAAGATAGTTATTATGAGGCAAAAGTGGGAATAGAATCGAGAAGAACAGAACCTGCAAGTATCCCTCTGACTGCCTATGCATCCTTAACTGCCATGGCGAAAGCTCGCCCCTGCTGGCCTCCTCCTCTGGCCTGCTGCTGATGCTGGACAAACCGCTGCTGTTGAGTCTGCAATGGTGGTCCCCTCTGCTGTCCTGTCAGAGCCCTAGCTCCTGCTGCTGCCTAAGTCAATGGTGTCTTGTTCTTGGGACACTCCCTATATATGGTGGACTGAGAATAGCTAAGCAAGTATCGATCCGATCAATCTCACATTTTTTCTAGACACAGTAAAAGAAAAAATACAGAATAAATATGAAAACCAATAGCCCTTTTAATGACACCTTTCTCCCCGATACGAGGCCCTGGATAGGTTATTAAGCGATTCAGAAAAATCTTATTGTATAACGCCGTCTTGGGCCCATCAATAATTTTTTATTGCATATGTCCTGGTTTGATCTGGCTTACTGCTTGTCTGTAAGTACATGTTAGACGAACAAAATAATATGATACAGTATGATACAAGCATAGCAATATGATATAGACCGTTTAGCACAATATGAAGTTTAAGTAGCAATATGATAGTGACTACGTGAATATTAGTGATATCAATAGTTAAACTTAATTGATTAGCCATATTCAAAAATATGATATAAATATTGGGCTAACAGAGAACACTAAGCCTCAGCCTATAGCAGTGCTACAGTATGTACTGGGAACCAAACCATAGCTGAGAACAGTAAGTCTCGGCCTCCAGTAGCACTACGATGCGTACTGGGCGCCAAACCAACACATGCAACAAGAATCGCAATGCAGCACACATCACAGATCTATAGTCATATCCAATTCACAAGCATACTCAAAGAAACAGTTAGCCAAAGTCGTTACCCGAGTTGTGAGTCGTGCTCGTGTCCTCGGAGATGTGGATGACCCGTCCAAGTTGTCCGATACGGCTTGACCCGATATCAAACTAATATATAACATAAGTCCTAATCATGGAAGTTCTATTACTATGCTACACTACTCATAGTTATATATTTACATTTACAAATTACAAGATTAATTAAATACAAGAAAATCTAGTAGGAGGCCAAGAGACGTCGATGTGCAATGGGTACTTACCTAGAGGGCTCGGCTAGGTAAGAAAGTCTTCGGCGATCGAGATCCAAGGTAGCACATCCATCAAGGTCCTCAGAACACATAATAAACAAACATTAGCATTAAATAAAAAATAATAGAATAATCACAAGGGATGGCATAAGGCTATATCGTGTAGGTCCTATACGCAGTTTCTGGATATGATACGAAAATTGAGGCACACAGATCGATACAGACACACAAACTGAGACATGCACGTAAATCTAGACGCACATGAGAATCGAGATGACACGAATATTGAGGTGAATCGAACAAAATGTTCACATAATTCGAGACGTACATATGGATCGAGGGATAATGAACATCAGGATGGCACATGAATCAATGTGTCATTCAAATCGAAGCTTACACACAAATCGAGACGACACAAGAAATAACGTGACACGTAATTCAATACGGCATGTAAATCGGGGTGCATACAAAATCAATACGGGCACGGGGTTCAAGGTAACACGCATGTCAATGTGGCACATAACTTGGTGCGTACATGCAAATCGATACGGTATGGGTCACGAGGTAGGCATAAACACTACCAAAATACAGTGAATTGGCGATAGAATTTTAGCGACGAATATATTCCGTCGCTAATAGCGACGAACACCCGACTAAATGTCGATGGTTTACCGTCGAATTTCAGCCAATAATATTTTTCAATTTTAAGGGTAAAACTCGATCGCACAGCCGTCGCTACATCGTCGAAAATATAGCGACAGACAGACAAGTCGTCGCTACATCGTCGCCCAGTTGTCAATAATTGGCGAGAAAATGCTAAAAAAATTGTCACAAAATTTGACGACCATATAGCGATGGATTATCCGTCGGCAAGCTAGCGGGAATAGCGACGACCTGACGACGGATATATCTGTCGCTAAATATTGTAATCTAACTTAAAATCAAGCGACCGGGGGAGGTGGGGAATTTTTTATCCCCCCAAAAGTTTCCCTCACCTCTCTCTCTCTCGTGCGCGTGCAACTCTCTCTCTCTCTCACTCGGGTATATATATCTCTCTCTCTCTCTCTCTCTTTCTTGGTGGTCGGGGTTGCAGGGGAGGCCGCGGGGGGTTTATCGTGGCCGCTGGGGGGGTTATGGTTGGGGTCGGTGGGTGGGGAGGTCGGGGGGTAGGGAAGTGAAGGGAGGGGGCCGGGGGGTCTTAGTGGTCGGGGGGGAGGTGTACGGGGGCCCGGGGGCTGGGTTTCTTGGTGGTCAGGGGGGAAGGGGAGGGGGTTGGGGGGGTCTTGGTGGTCGGGGGAGGAGTGTGGGGTCCCCTGGGGGTGGAGTGGGTCTTGGGGGTCGGGGGGGGAGGGGAGGGGGTTTGGGGGTCTTGGTGGTCGGAAGGGGGGTAGGGGCCCGGGGGGTAGGGGTGTCTTAGGTATCGGTATTGGTATCGAGCTATTTGTGATGTAATTTGTGCTTGCTAGTTTGATTAGTACTTATTGTTACTTATTTTTATTTGTGATGTGATCTGATTTGTGCTTGCTAGTTTGTGCTTGCTTGCTAGTTTGTGCTTGCTTGCTAGTTTGATTAGTACTTATTGTTATTTTTTTGTTAATCTAACAACTTGATGTGTTTACTTCGATATCGGTATTGGACTATTTCATTAAGTAGCCGAATCGGTATCGGTATCGATATCGAACTAGTTCACGGTATCGATATCGGTATCGGACTATTTCTATGAGTATCGATATCGGACTATTTCTATGAGTATAGGTATCTAAACCCTAACCCTAACCCTAAAACCCTAACCCTAACCCTAAACCTAACCATAAAACCCTAGGATCAGTATCGGTATCGGTATCGGACTATTTCTATGAGTATCGATATCGGTATCGGACTATTTCTATGAGTATCGATATCAGACTATTTCTATGAGTATCGTTATCGGTATCGAACTAGTTTAGAGTAACGGTATCGGTATCGGTATTGGACTATTTCTATGAGTGTCGGTATCGGATCGGTATCGGACTATTTTTATGAGTATCGGTATTAGACTATTTCTATGAGTATCGGTATCTAAACCCTAACCCTGACCCTAAAACCCTAACCCTAACCCTAAAATCCTAAAACCCTAACCCTAACCCTAAACCTAACCCTAACTCTAACCCTAAAACTCTAGAATCGGTATCGGTATCGGGCTATTAATCCTATGAGCTTAAGAATCGGTATAGGTTTCGGTATCAGACTATTTCTATGAGTATCGGTATCGAACTATTTCTATGAGTATCGGTATCGGTATCAGACTATTTCTATGAGTATCGGTATCGGTATCGAACTAATTCTATTTAGTTTGTCTTACAATACAGATTTTCATATCCAATCTGCGATGGATCGTTACTTCGTTGATCGTACATGGATGTACAAATGGCAACACGAGAGCAGAATAGGTGTGTGTGACAATTTTCAGGCAGGTGTGGAAGTATTTCTTAAGTATGCCATGAGCAAAGCTCAGTACATGGACGGTAACAAAATCAAGTGTCCATGTGGTAATTGTCGCAATAGACGTTACGAAGAAGTGGTGACTGTGAGAGATCATTTGACCCGTAAGGATTTCGTACGTGATTACGGCCTGTGGTCATCGCAAGGTGAACTATATACAAAAAGACAGGCTGCGAAAGCTGCTACTTATGCTTTTGATGACAATGCTGCAACAGATTTTGTCATCGAAGACGATGGATACTCTGTTGATTATGGAGACCTGCAGAATCTTGCACGAGATATGGTGTACGATGCAACATGGCCTAATTTTGATCTGGATGATGCTAATTCCGAGGCGAAGGAGTTCTATGATATGTTTCTGGATGCAGATACTCCTCTATATTCTGGTTGTGAGACTCATTCCGTACTGTTAGTGACGATGCGGTTATTGAACATAAAGCCTGATTTTAACTTGCCACAAGCTTGTTATGATCGGATCACACAACTAATCAAGGAGGTGTTACCGAAGGAATCAAAAGAGCTCCCAAAAAACTTCTACAAGACAAAGACGATGGTGTCACGACCCACACCCAAGGTAGGGGCACGAGTACTTGGTTACGTTCAGCCTACGCCGCAGAATCGGCGGTAAAACGCTATATAGGTCGTCTATAAATACTACAACTAGACAAAATATAAGGGTACCTGTCATCTTCGTACGGAGGTATAATACGGCATAACTCAATCATAAGAACAAACTAGGTTAGATAGCACGAAATGGAAATATGATAGAAGTAAAAATAGGAAATGAGTTCAGGATCCAACTCAAGCTCAGAGATATAAACACATCACAGATATAATATAAAAACTACAGTCTGAAAGCACTAGCTGGATCGCAGTCCAAGCAAACCTAACTAAGCTATACTAGTCCAGGTGTGAAAAGTCTAGTGGCTCAACTGTCAGGTCACAGCCCTGGCCTAAGTCCCCATCTGGTCCGACCCCATAGTAGGTCGAGCAGTCTGCCTCGGAATCATCTGTAATATATCAACGTTATCCTGTCAGGAAAATAAGCAAGTACAAAATACTAACAACAGTTCCATATGAATTGACAAATTCTATAAGAGACAATCATAATAAAAAATAAGATAAAATATCAAGACAAGAAATATAAACATGATATGTAAACTGGATATCATGTCGTGGTATACATATAGGAATGTAGAATAGAACAGGGATATATGATGTAATAAAGTAAATATAAAATGTGTCATGAATTATTAGTGCATTATGTGATCGACTTAGGTCCAGATCAGGCTGTTCTATCTGACCGGCTATGAACAGGTGTACAAAAGAGCAAGATCAGGCCGGCCACCATGGAAAGCTATGAACAAGTAGGGCCAGGCTTTATCCATCGTGAGGTGAGGGTATAACTATAAACAAGTAACAGGAACGAGTAAGAAGAACAAGTAGGAATTTGATCACACAACCACTAATAAGTCCCCATCCCCGAATAGTATAATGGATCCGGACATGACACATCATGAATGAGACTCAAAAGCAGGGGGCCAGCCCACTCCTAAGCTAGTGTCTATACAAGTACAGGTAACAAGTCGAGCAATGTACAAATATACCAAGTAATCCAGGAACAAAATCTCATGACAGGATCCGACGTATACTAGTCTGTGAAATTATCGTGTCAGAAATCAAGTAAGACACTACAACTGAATCGGATATAGCAGATATCAAGACAATAAAAACTATCAGTGAATGTACTCACTTGTGGTCCTGAGCTGATACGGTAAACAGATGCTCAGAGTAATCACAGACCTAAAGATGAGATACCATGAGTCAAAACAGGGTTGAGTAATGAAAGGAATGCTAATCAAGTTATGATATGCAAGTCCAAGTAAAAACTAGATCAAACTAGGTCACATCAGGCTAAACTAGGTCATACTGAGCCAAACTAGGTCACACAGAGTCACGCTAGAACAAACAAGGTTACAGGAAGTCAATCCAAGTCAAACTAGATCAATCTGGGTCAAAGATTGACTTACAGTTGACTTTTGGTCAACTGGTCAACTCTGGTCAACTTTAGGTCAAACTAGTCTAATGTTGACTAACAGTTGACTTTTGGTCAACGGGTCAACTCTGGTCAAGTCCGGTCAAGTTTTAGTCGCTTTTAGGCTAAGTTTGACCTTCGGTTGACTTTTGTTAACTTTTGGTCAAAACGGTCAACCGAGGTCAAAACTAGTCTAAAAGCACTAATCCTGACCATTACCAACCAAGGGAACCCAATTCTGCTTATATCTTAAGCCTTAAATCACATACCTTAACTTAACTTCTAACATTACCTTACCATATCTCAATACCATACCTTAACATTACACTAACTATACACTAACATTCCTTTCTATCTAAATCTCAACTCACATCCACACACACACACAAACTCAAAACATCTCATAAAGAGGGGTTTAGTAGGGTGTGAAATGAAGGCTATGAATGAGTATGAAATATGAAACAAATGGGTGAATGTAATGGAATGGGAGGTGAACTTTGTATTGTATGGATTGGGGGAAATGAATGGATGAATGAAAGTGATATTGGACTTCTATGTAGTGAATGTTGACTGATTTTGAGAGTGGAATGGATGGTTAATGGATTGAATTATATAGTGAATGATGTGGATTGATATGGGGACTGATTTGTGAATGAAGTGAGGTAAAATTTGGACTGATGTGAAGTGAATTTGTGGACTGTTATGGTAAAGTGAAATGGTATGAATAGAGTGAAGTATGGACTGATGTTGAATGAATGGAGACTGATTTTGAATAAAATGGATGTATGGACACATGTGGAATGGAGTGATGTTTGAATGGTGGCTGATTTGGGGCTTTGAATTGGATTAATTTTCATCAGGAAAAATGGACTGAAATATGGAGTAATATCTGGACTGAAATGGATGTATGGATATATGGTTGAATGGTGGAAATAGATGAATGTTGGACTGAATTATATTGGGCTATCTTTGTGAATGAAAGGAGGATTTGGGGACTGAAATGGATGTATTGCAATGAACTGTAATGGATTTAGGGACTGATATATATATATGCTGAAATAAGTGAATGATATGGATGAATGGATTTATACGTATGGAGGAATGGGATGGGAATGGACTGAATTGTATTGGGGAATGTTTTAACTGAATGAGAAGGGGGCTGAATGCTCACTGCACTGCGAGCAAAACATGACAACAAGTGCCCTGTTACTGTTGCTGCATTCAGGTAAGCTGCTGCTGTCCTGAGGACAGCAGCTCACTGCTGTCAAATGAGTTACATGCTGCTGCCAAGGGGCAGCAGCTCCTCCCCCTTCACTCCACTTCTCAAAGCCACTCTCTATATAAATATCACTCTCTAAAGTCCTCTCTATCACTCTTTTCTCACTCTCTATATCCCTCAACTCAAACTCCCAAATCCACAACAAACACACACTCTACATACCACTCTCCATATCACTCTCAACACACACAAACAACATATCATTCCTCTTCTCTCCTCAAGACACACATACATATATACACTCACACACATCCTCTTCTCTTACCCCCACTCACAACACACACCCACACACTCATAATACCAACACACACACACATAAATATATGTAAAAACAGTCCAATAGTATACCAATAATCCAATTAGGCAATAAACCAAACACGTAGGGTATCCTATTTCAACAACTACCCATTCGACACAAAGCTACATGTAACACACACTAGAGGACTCCAAATGGCCTCTAACTTGGTTTTAATGGTGATTCCAACATTGAAATTCATTCTATGGATTCAAAACTACCTTAAATGCATGGAAAAAAGTTTTAGAGGAAAGGCTTATACCTATTAGGAGTGAATCCTAATGAAACCTTCTCCGATACGGCTCCGATACGAAGAACTCCTCAAATGGACATTTCCATCTTGCACTTCTCTCCCAAACCACCTTCCTTGGCAATAAGGAGAGGATTGATGGAAGAATATGTGAAGGATTGATTTGATTTGGGGATCAAATCAATACAAAAACTCCAAAAGAGGGAAGAACACATGAGAGCTCCAAAAAGAGGCAAGTTCTAAAGAGGGAATGAAATTAATCCCCCATCCTAGTGGCCGGCCAAATAGGGCTAGTTTGGGGCATTGTGAAATGTCCCAAACACCCCTCTCTAGTCCTATTTGGTTGGGTCTAGCCTAGGTTCAAGTTTGAGATCAAAAGGATCTAGTTTGAGTCTCTAATCAACTAATCTAATAAAGGGGAAAATTAGACTAGTCTAACCAATCTAATTTGTGAACCAAGTGGGCCATGGCTAACTTAAGTTGGGTCCCATCTTGTGACTAAGCTACCCGAGTCACTATCTCAAGTCGGAACGAGATGAAAATCGAACCACACTAAAAAAATCATATAAAATTTTTAATAAAATTATAAAATTCCAAAAATGTTGAAAATTCCAAAATGACCAAAATACCCTTGTTCTTGAAAACTGGGGGTGACAAATCTATCCACCTTAAAAAAATTTGTCCTCAAAATTAAAACAAAGCAATCACAGGAAACACATGCAGAAAACAATCCCATTCAAATACTTTTCAAAAAAAAAGAAAAAATAGCAATAAAAAAATCTCTTTGAGACACATCAAATACTTGTAAATAAAAACTGATACGTGTCCGATACGGACACAAAACCAACACAAAATTACTCCTATCAAAAGTCAAAATTAACAATCACCAATGCAATAAATATCAAAATAATTCAGAGAGGTCAAATGAGCAAAATACCCTTAGGCTAGAAATGACATTAAAAATATCCTAATCACATGGTTAGGCTATAGGTCAAGCAGTCTCTAGGGTTTCACTAGCAACACATCAAAATCACGAGTCATGACTTTAAATAGTTTTAAAATGATAAAAAATGTCCAAAATCATATCATGATTTAAATGTCAATATATAAATGATTATAATTACAAAAGTCGAAATTACCCTCAATTTAGAAACTGGGTGCTACAAGTTCCTCAAAATTAAGATGGTAGTGCTCCTTATAGGTCAAACACCCCACAATCATAGTCTCAAAATTATGTAGTTCGAGAATCATATACGTCTGTCCAAAATCATGATACTCAGAATCTTCGTCATGCTAGTGAGCAGGGCTACGATAATCACAGAGTCCTCGACTAAGGTACATACCTCTAGAATCATGGTATTTAAAATTTTTGGATTGCCGCATGCTTGGCCGCGAAAACCTTAAATTCTCACACCCGAGAAATACGTCCATAATTCGACTATATGTCCTCACTATGCCTGCTAACATGACCATAGAAGACTCTAAAATCCCATAATCGAGGCGACCTAGCCCATACGACTTATCTCAGAGGAAAATCAAAATTATATCACAAGAATAACTGAACAAAATTGATCAATTAACAGGGAACAGGTAGAATCGAATTTCAAGATAGTTATAAGGAGGCAAATACGGGAATAAGATCGAAAGATTGGAACCTGCAATCCGCTCTGCTAGTGCCTGTGTGTTCTCGACTGTCATGGCAAAAGCTCGCCCTGCTGGCCTCCCCTAGCCTGCTGTACTCTGTCCTGGCTTGCCTGTCTGACTGCGCGAGCAGTACAGTTCTTTATTTGGTGAACTGAAGCTCCACAGAATAAACAAACTCCCAGCCTCATCCTGCAAACCTCCTAGGTGTGCCCCAGCTACCCGCAGAAAGCATACTGCATGGCTTGCCTCTGGCCCTGATCCTGCGGCTGGTGGACGCGTGCTGGTGTCTACTGAAGCTGTAATTAAGGTTGCTGCTGCAAAAACTGCCTCTGCTGAAAGTGAGGCCGCTTCGCCGGCCCCGTACTAGAACTCGCTCTAAGAATATTGTTGTCCTCTTCAACTTGAGGCCGAAGTCCTCCTCTTCTATCTGTGTCTCCATCAGTATCTGTTTGAAGGTCGCATCGCATCGCCTGGAAGTACATGTGCGAATCGCATGAATAAGGCCCCTCCGGAACTTGCGGGCCTTATACCCCTCATTCTAGATCAGGTCTGGAGCAAACCTACTCAAATGGAAGAACTCTACTGCATACTCGTCCAACGACGAGTTCCCCTGCACTAATCTAACGAACTGGGCCTCCAGAGCTGTCAGAGCCACGTCGGGGTAGAACTTCTCCTTGAAGAGCCGCCTGAAGTTCTCCCATGATATACCCCTCACTAACACCTGCGGGTCTGTCCGGAACCACGTCAAAGCAATATCGAAGAACTGGCTAGCCGCAGACGTCACCCATAGTCCCCTCGGAACCTCTACTAACTCCAGGCTCCTCTGGATGTCCTCCAACTAGTCATCAGCATACAGGATACCCTCAGTACCCTTGAAGTCCCTCGGGTTCATCTTCCTAAAATCTAGACATGTGCCAGGCCTTCCCTGACTCTGCTGTTGAACTGGGGCACCCTGAACTGTATCTGTGACTACCCTCTCAACTGCTGCCATCGCCAGATGGTGGGAGTTCTCCATACTCTGTCGTAGCACCGCTGTCTGACGGTGGGATGCATCAGCCTGATGCTGATGTACCTCTGCTTGGGCCCTCTGGGTCTGTATTATCTGCTGTAGAAGGGCCATCATCTGCTATGCATCCGTCGATAACGGAGGTGTCGGTAGAATAGTCTCAGGAATGACTATGGACGGTCCTGCAGCTGGAGGTAGAAGACCTCCTGGAACAGTCGCTGCCACTCCCGCCTGAAGGGCAGGAACTGAGGTGGCAGCTCCCTCAACTACAGCTTCTGCAGTCGGAGGTGGAGGTTCTACCGGATCGAGCCTTTCTGGAACAGCACTAGGTCCTGCTGCCTGAGAGCGAGTAATCGTCATCCTGAGGACAGATTGAAACAAGGAGGTCAATATAGCACATGATAAGGAAAATCAAGGAAGGACAATTGAATTCAAATGCAAGAAGAGTTGTTATGGTAATAAAAAGATCAGAATTTTTCTAAAATGTGATTGAGTAACTCCTGTCATATCCTATATCCTATGTCCTAGTCGCAGGCTTGTAATTAGTACTCTAAGTCGAACACCATTATGAGATCGCACTAATTGCGACATGGGACCTGCATGGTCTACCATAAAAAAGTGTCACGACCCGTACCCAAGATTGGGGCATGAGTACGTGGTTACGTCCAGCCTACGTTACAGAATCGACGGTAGAACGCTGTATAGGTCGTCTATAAATAATACAACTAGACAAAATATAAGGGTATCTGTCATCTCCGTATGGAGGTATAATAGGGCATAACTCAATCATAAGAACAAACTAGGATAGATAGCACGAAATAAAAATATGATAGAAGTGAAAATATGAAATGAGTTTAGGATCAAACTCAAGCTCAGAGATATAAACACATCACAAAAACTCAAAATATAATATAAAAACTACAGTCTGAAAGTACTAGCTGGATCGCAATCCAGGCAAACCTAACTAAGCTATACTAGTCCAGGTGTGCAAAGTCTAGTGGCTCAACTGCCAGGTCACAGTCCTGGCCTAAGTCTCCATCTGCTCCGACCTCATAGTAGGTCGAGCAGTCTGCCTCGAAATCATCTGTAATATATCAACGGTATTCTGTCAGAAAAATAAGCAAGTACAAAATACTAACAGTAATTCCATATGAATTGACAAATTCTATAAGAGACAATCATAATGAAAAATAAGATGAAATATCAAGATATGAAATATAAACAGGATATATAAACTGGATATCATGTCATGGTATACATACAGGAATGTAGAATAGAACAGGGATATATGATGTAATAAAGTAAATATAAAATGTGCCATGAATTATTAGTACATTATGTGATCGGCTTAGGTCCAGATCAGGCTGTTCCATCTGACCGGCTATGAACAGGTGTACAAAAAAGCAAGATCAGGCCGGCCACCATGGAAAGCTATGAACAAGTAGGGTCAGGCTTTACCCGTCGTGAGGCGAGGGTATAGCTATAAACAAGTAACAGGTACGAGTGTGAAGAACAAGTAGGGATTTGATCACACAACCACTAATAACTCTCCATCCCCGAATAGTATAATGGATTCGGACATGACACATCATGAACGGAACTCAAAAGCAGGGGGCTAGCCCACTAACAAGTCATTGTCTATACAAGTACATGTAACAAGTCGAGCAATGTACCAATATACCAAGTAATCTAGGAACAACATCTCATGACAGGATCCGACTTATACTAGTCCATAAAATTATCATGTCAGGAATCAAGTAAGACACTACAAATGAATTGGATATAGCAGATATCAAGACAATAAAAACTATCAGTAAATGTACTCGCCTGTGGTCCTGAGCTGATACGGTGAACAGATGCTAAGAGTAATCACAAACCTAAAAATGAGATACCATGAGTCAAAACAGGGTTTAATAATGAAAGGAATGCTAATCAAGTTATGATATGCAAGTCTAAGTCAAAACTAGGTCAAACTAGGTCACATCAGGCTAAACTAGGTTATACTAGGTCATACTGAGCCAAACTAGGTCACACAGAGTCACCCTAGAACAAACAAGGTTACAGAAAGTCAATCCAAGTCAAACTAGGTCAATCTGGGTCAAAGGTTGACTTACAGTTGACTTTTGGTCAACTGGTCAACTCTGGTCAACTCTAGGTCAATTCTAGGTCAAACTAGTCTAATGTTGACTAACAGTTGACTTTTGGTCAACGGGTCAACTCTGGTCAAGTCTGGTCAAGTTCAAGTCGCTTTTTGGCTAAGTTTGACCTTCAGTTGACTTTTGTTGACTTTTGGTCAAAATGGTCAACCGAGGTCAAAACTAGTCTAAGAGCACTAATCCTGACCATTACAAACCAAGGGAACCAAATTCTGCTTATATCTTAAGCCTTAAATCACATACCTTAACTTAACTTCTAACATTACCTTACCATATCTCAATACCATACCTTAACATTATACTAACTATCCACTAACATTCCTTTCTATCTAAATCTCAACTCACACCCACACACACACACACAAATTCAAAACATCTCACAAAGGGGGGTTTAATAGGGTGTGAAATGAAGGCTATGAATGAGTATGAAATATGAAACGAATGGATGAATATAATGGAATGGGAGGTGAACTTTGTAGTGTATGGTTTGGAGGAAATGAATGAATGTGATATTGGACTTCTATGTAGTGAATGTGTACTGATTTTGAGAGTGAAATGGATGGTTAATGGATTGAACTATATAGTAAATGATGTGGATTGATATGGGGACTGATTTGTGAATGAAGTGAGGTTAAACATGGACTGATGTGAAGTGAATTTGTGGACTGTTATGGTGAAGTGAAATGGTATGAAAAAAGTGAAGTATGGACTGATGTTGAATGAATGGGGACTGATTTTGAATAAAATGGATGTATGGACACATGTGGAATGGAGTGATGTTTGAATGGTGGAATGGTGGCTGATTTGGGGCTTGAATTGGACTGATTTGTATTAGAAAAAATGGACTGAAATATGGAGTAATATCTGGACTGAAATGGATGCATGGATATATGGTTGAATGGTGGAAATAGATGAATGTTGGACTGAATTGTATTGGGCTGTCTTTGTGAATGAAAGGAGGATTTGGGGACTGAATTAGATTGCAATGAACTGTAATGGATTTATGGACTGATATATGTATGCTGAAATGAGTGAATGATATGGATGAATGGATTTGTACATATGGAGGAATGGGACAGAAATGGACTGAATTGTATTGGGGAATGTTTTAACTGAATGAGGAGGGGGCTGAATGCTCACTGCACTGCGAGCAAAATGGGGCAACAAGTTGTTGGCCCAATGATTACATTGTGTTTTTGAATATGGCTAATCAGTTAAGTTTAACATAATGATGTCACTAATATTCATATACTCACTATCATGTTGCTACTTAAACTTAGCATTGTCCTAATTGTCCTATATTATATTGCTATGCTTGCATCGTACTACAACATATTTTGTTGGCCTAACATGCTATCATGTCTTAGCAATGTCCTAATTGTCCTGTATTATATTGCTATGCTTCTATCGTAATGCAACATATTTTGCTGGCCTAACATATATTTGTAGACATGCAGTAAGCATGATCAAACATGATCAAACAGGACATAGGCAATGAAGAATTAATGATGGAGCGAAGACGGTGTCATACAAAAAGATTTCTCCGAACCGCCTAACGACCTATCCGGGGCCTCGCATCGGGGGTTCCGCTGCCCGGTCAGCGGACAGGGGTCGAGGGGGCAGCGCCCCCCGTCGGGGGTTCGGGGGCGAAGCCCCCGAAAGGTATTCAGATTTTCAGATCTGTATATCTTTGGACGACTGCTGTCAGGGAAAAAAAGACGTCTTCAGGGCTGCTCAAATATCAGAAGAAAGGCATCATCAAAGGGCTCTTGGTTTTCCTGTTTGTTCCATATCTGTAATCTTTAATTTATTGAGTCTAGGAGAATGTGTACGTTGGGTCGTACTGAGTCATCTCAACCCCTAGACATATCTCTCCTAGCTCTACCATTCAAACAGACCAATTCCTGAACCAAGTCCAAGCTCCACAAAGCCCAAAAGCCCAATGGACCAATTCTGTCTGCTGGAGACAGAGTTCGGGCCGAACTCTGCCTCCACACAGAGTTCGGGCCGAACTCTGTCCCCTGATTTCCAGCACCCTGATTTTTAGGGCCTGCTTGCTATCAGCTGTCCAACGGCCAAAAATTTGAATTATCCATACCGAATTCTGGCTGAATTCTGCTTGTCCCGAACCCTATAAATAGGCCTTGGTTTCTCTCATTTGAAACCATCCACTCTTCTATTCTTCTTCTCTTACATAGCCTATATAGTCAAGAGCCTTACTCTTCCAATCTACTAGCCACAAAACTTCCTAAGTCCCAAGGTGCTCAAGTGCGATTCAGCTAGAAGTTTTTGTGCAAGAGTTGAAAAGAAAAGTCACTTGGACAATTCCAAGTCGCTTGGAAAAATCCAAGCAAATCGCCACTGCGATCCTCTGTAAGAAGTTGACGTGCTCTTCTGAAGAAAAGGCACGGGTTGTAAACTACTATTTCACAAATAGTGGATTTGAATCCTGAGCTAGAGTTCTCAGGCCTGGACTAGTCCTCCACGAGGGAAACCAGGTTAAAACTGCTGTGTCTGCGAATGCTCTTCTGATCTTTATTCCTTCCGCATTTATTTCTGATTTATTTACTATCTTGATAGTTGTTTTTGTGGAGGTGATATAGAGTTAATTTTTATTTGGTGATTATTGACACAAACTCTATTCACCCACCTCTAGAGTTGCCTACACGTGTTTTCAATTGGTATCAGAGCAAGGTCTCTATTGTTAGGCTTAACATCCTTAGAGTAGATCCTTGTTTATTTGTGTATGGCATCATATTCTTCCTCCTCCGATGAAGAGGGTTTTACTTCTAGTAGCATAGACAATCATGTTTCTTCTAAATGCAATAAGTGCTCTAAGTGGAAAGCCATGGCTAACCATTCCTTAAAGTTTGCTAAGGCTTTTCATTCTACAAATGAAGAACTTGTAGAAAAGGTTATTCATTTAGAAGAAGCTAATGAGTTTTTGAGAAATGAAATCAATGATTTATTATCTAGACTTGACTCTCAAAACTCATCTTGTGTTTCTTTAAAGAGTTTGAATGATTCGTTAATTTTGAAAATCAAATCTCTTTTCTCATCAATAGAAGATCTTAAGAAGCAAGCACATGAGCTAAATCATTTGCATGATTCTTCTATTGACTCTTTAAAGAAACAAAATGATGATTTTATTTCTAGAATTGCTTTATTTGAAAAAGAGAATTATGCTTTAAATGCTAAATTTGATTCTCTTACTTGTTTGCATAATGATTTGCTATTAGAACATGATATTCTTAAGACCAAATCCATGCATAGTGATTCTCTTACTTGTGTGCATAATAATTTGCATGATACTCTTAAGACCAAATCCATGCATACTCACTCTAGAGATATTCATCATTATAGTATGTCACATGCTCATAATCATGCTCATTCTGATACATATGCACACACTAGTATTTGGTGCTTCTATTGCTCTCGCATTGGACACATGAGTGTAACTTGTCCTATTCGTAGGAGTTTTTCTACCAATGCTAGAGTAAATAGTATATGGGTCCCTAAAGCTAACAAATGTGGATCCAAGTTTATTTGGATACCAAAGTCTTCGCCTAATGTTGTAGGTGGAGCTTCTTGTATTGGGATATAGCACCAAGGAGTGTGTTGGTGGTTGCAAAGCTCAAAGGTCATCTTCTAAGCAATTGCACCAACACAAGTGTGGCCACTAGAGCCACTTTGGTAACATGCTCAATGATTCTCTTTAAATGGTTTATATTTGTTGAATCTAGTATGTTTTTCTTGATATCTTGCTACTAGCTCACATTGATATCCTTTAGTTGCGTATTATATAAATTAATGTGAGATATAATACTAGCATGCTTAGTTGATTTTCTTTCTTTTATCTAGCATGACTAGTTACATAGCTTTAAATGATTAGTTCACACTATGTAGTTCATCACTCATTTTCTAGTAGTGTGACACATTTACATATGCATGCTCACTATTCTTTGTCTTTATAAAGCATGCATATCACTCTAGTCCATATGACCTTGGTTTTGATTTGAGTTAATATGTTTTTATCTCTTCATCTTTAAAAGTTTTGAGATAGTTACTTCTTGCCAATTTGTATTTAGTATATCATTGGTATTTGTGAATATATGTGTTTAGCACATGCTTCTTATCACTTGATAAGTATATACTTATACTTCTTGTTAACCTTGTGCTTACATAATATATTCATTATTGATTCTCATATTTTATTTTGATTATCCTATTGAGAATCAATTATGTCTTTGCCTAATAAAGTCTATTTATACGTGCTTTTGAATTTGTGATAGTTTTTCAAACATTCATGATGAATACATGACTATATTCATTAAATCTTCATTTACATGTAGATCATGTATTTATTATATTGACATCTATTTTTGTATATATATCTTTATGTGCGCATATGAGATAAGCTCAAGTTTCATACTATTTTGAAGAGTATTTATTCATACTTGTGCTTACCTTATAATTCAGCTATTGATTCTTTTGACTAAATTTGTGTTATCTCTACTTGAATCAATTAGCTTATTCCTTAAAGTCTTCTTTTTGATGATATCTTATTGGCTTTTATTTGTTGACTTTATGGATACATGTCTTTCACTCTTATTTTGATCTTTTTCGCTTAACCATTTTTCAGCCTGATTCCAGTTCTGTCACCAGAATCCGAAATTCGGGCCGAACTCTGCCTGTACCAGAGTTCGGGCCGAATTCGGCCTGGCTGTTCCAGAACCGGAAACAGCCTCAGCCGTTGATCATATTATAGATCCAATGGCCATTATTGATTCCAAATGCTGATATTATTCAAATGTCTTTAAGTTGGAATGTTGAGAGAAAATATTTATTAGTGTCTTGTTCATGACTTTTATGGAAGTTCTTTTAAGAATTGCTTGGTCTTGTGCTTTACCTTACTTGTTGAGATCATCATACTTATTTTGAGTATGAATCTTCTATATATTTATTTTCATAAAGTGTATTTTGAAAATATTTGTTTTGAAAATATTCCTAGCTAATTTTGATGACCATTCTTTCATTATTATTTGGGTATTTACCTCTCTTATTCAAAGTGATTTTTATACTTTGATGTTGTTTGATGATATTGCATATATTCCTCTAAATCTAATTTCTTAAAAGTAAAGAACATTTTGGGAACAAGCCAAAAGGGTCCTTCTTTCATACAGGTGTAAATAGCCTGAAGCGACACGGTGCACTAGTCTTCGGACTACCGCTAGCTGCGAACCGGCCCCTACAGCTAACCCAAAGTGATCAACACTTCATAGACTTAAGATTTATTAAGGTCTACATGCAACCATTATCTAGTTCTGGATCCTCTCCTAAGTTCCAGAATACTTCATCATATCTAGCCTTATATTTGAGCTATAAATATTTTATTATTATTGTCCAATGATGTTTTGTAGCACATGAGAATACATGTAATTGATATATCATACTTCTCATGTCTTCAGCTACTATGGGTTGAACTTTTTCGTTGAGATTTTCTATTTCTAGAGAATACACTTTCATAATGGCTATAATATTTTGGATTCTCTAGATCATTCTATTATTCATTATCTTTGGTTAATCTCAATATTTGGCAAAGAGATTTGCTCTATTGTGTTTTCATGAACATCTCTTTTGTCTTTTACTTGATGAGAGTCTAATTCATTTATTTGCTATTTTATACTCTCAACCTTGCTTAGCAAAGAGTATATAAATCATTTTGATCATTCAAAATGTATTATCCTTATTGTGAACTCTATGCTTAAGCATGTATTTTTTTAGTGTTAGTGACTTAAGATTTAATGAGCACATTTATCATGTTAATGGCCTATCTCATTAATCTTAATTAGTTATGTAGCTAGCTTGCTTATTTGCGATGTATTGTTAAGCTACATAATTTTTTGTTCACTTTCACTCATCTAGCTATCTTCTTGAACTTCAATCTATATGTGATATGCTAGTTTACAAAAACAAGATTTATGAATTCTTTCTGATTTGTATTCTATTTTAGATACATATGTTTGGTTTCTAAAATTAGTTTGACAAATTTTTTATTTTATCTTGTTTCCATTGAGATTTGTGATTCATCGCTTTAACTTCCTTTCATACTAGTCATTGATAAGCATCTCTTAAATTTCTCTCATCTTTTGAGTCATGATTCTATTATATTATCATTTCTTTGGAATAAATTTGCAATGATTTAAATTAGATTGACTCTTTTCTATATTTTCCATTGGTTTGTTTATATGGTTTTTAGATGGAATTTATGACGGATCATAATTATTTAATGGTTTACTTTATAAATGATCCTAATGATTGAGTAGTCCTATATTATCTAATTATGTGGTTATCAAGTTAATTTATTACTCTACTTTGACTACTCATGGATTATCACATATGCTCTTTGCTATTTGAACTTCATTGGTTTCTCATTTAGTATTAGCAAGGTTGGATTATTACCCGTTGATGGGTACATATGTGGTAAAACATGCATAGTCCTTGTAAAGCAATAAGTTGGTTGATCATTTTTTTAATTAGATAATCATGGACATGATATTTGAGCTTTATTATTTTTGAGCTATATTTTGACTTTCCTCATGATTGATTTAATTGACTTTCTTCATGATGGATTTAATTGACTTTATTCATGATGACATTTTTCTTTAGTTGTATTTTTATCTTTTGAGCTATATTGTGATTCTCATCATGATTGTTTTTAATGGACCTTATTATTCCTTTTCATGATTATATTTTTCTAATGGACCTTATTATTCCTTTTCATAATGATATTTTTCTAATGGACCTTATTATTCTCTTTTCATGATGATCTTCTTCTCAAAAGATAACATGCATTGATCTATCATATTTCAATATGATATTCTTCTATATAGGTTAGTGTATGTCGTCTTTTGATTACATGTGCTAAATTGAGATATTATTTTGATCGTTCATCTTTAGTGACTATTTTATTGGATATCTCTCCTAAAGATGACATTATTTGTTTTATGTCGTCTTTATAGCCTTATATGCATTGAGCAAGGGGGAGAAATCAATAGTTGATTTTCCCCTAGATCTTGTAGTTATCATTTTATTTATGCTATAAGTGCTTTGGAACTAGATACGCATATTTTAAGGGGGAGCAAATAAATTGGTTCAATTCATTTATACCCTTTAATATGTCGTATACCTAGTTCATCATTGACCCATATTTTTATCATTATTTATATCTTAGTGATTGAGGTCATGATACTGTTATTTTTTTGAAAGGTTTATGAGAGTTTATGCAATTGTTTTCATCATATTATCTCTATCTTTTATATGAGTCATCTCTTTTAATTTCGTATTTTATCTTGATGACGATTGTGCTTTCTTTGATTTGGTTTTCTTTGTATGTTTCTTTTGGCTTTCCTTGTTGAGGACTTATCCAATATTCATGATTTTATCTATATTGGTCATAGTTTGAGGGGGAGCATTCAATTCGACTGAATTTCTCCTTCTCAAACATTGTTTCTCCTTTACCTTCATGTTTATTCATATAGCATGATAAGGTAATTGAGTTCAAATGCATGGATTTTGGATAAGCAAATAGATTTGCAAATAATGAGATCTTTTTATATCAATTGCTTCTATTTTACATTGATCATTCATTTATTTTGTTTCACTATTTATCTGTGGACAATTATGACTATCATAGTTTCATTGATCAATGTTTCAAGTTTATATATTTCAATTGATATCAAGTTTGTTTCTTTCTTCTTTGATATCTATTATTTGCAATTATCTAATCCTTGTGGTTTTTGACTGAATTTTTTTTTCTTCCAAAAGTTTTTGGATGTCTTTCTTGGATTTCATGTAATACTATGTTTTTGGATGTCTTTCTTGGATTTCATGTTGGTAAAGTATCTATTGATTATTTTCAAATTCTTTTATTTTTACCAACTATTTGTGTTTTGATAAGCTATTTTCTTTTTGGCACTCTACATTGGGTATGTAGTTTCTATACTTGTCTTTACACACTTCTCCCATTGCTCCTCATTTAGTATATCTTGATCATGATTGTCTATGCCTTCCTCCTTATGCTTGAGTTCATTTTATCTCTTATTACGGGGGAGCTTATTTTTTGATCATGCCAAAGGGGGAGAAATAAGTTTAAGTTAGCACACTATCTTCTCGTAGTATGTGTTTATTAGTGATATATGCATCTATCATATCTGTCTTAAACTTAACCGATTTGCCATAATCAAAAAGGGGGAGATTGTTGGCCCAATGATTACATTGTGTTTTTGAATATGGCTAATCAGTTAAGTTTAACATAATGATGTCACTAATATTCATATACTCACTATCATGTTGCTACTTAAACTTAGCATTGTCCTAATTGTCCTATATTATATTGCTATGCTTGCATCGTACTGCAACATATTTTGTTGGCCTAACATGCTATCATGTCTTAGCAATGTCCTAATTGTCCTGTATTATATTGCTATGCTTCTATCGTAATGCAACATATTTTGCTGGCCTAACATATATTTATAGACATGCAGTAAGCATGATCAAACATGATCAAACAGGACATAGGCAATGAAGAATTAATGATGGAGCGAAGACGGTGTCATACAAAAAGATTTCTCCGAACCGCCTAACGACCTATCCGGGGTCTCGCATCGGGGGTTCCGCTGCCCGGTCAGCGGACAGGGGTCGAGGGGGCAGCGCCCCCCGTCGGGGGTTCGGGGGCGAAGCCCCCGAAAGGTATTCAGATTTTCAGATCTGTATATCTTTGGACGACTGCTGTCAGGGAAAAAAAGACGTCTTCAGGGCTGCTCAAATATCAGAAGAAAGGCATCATCAAAGGGCTCTTGGTTTTCCTGTTTGTTCCATATCTGTAATCTTTAATTTATTGAGTCTAGGAGAATGTGTACGTTGGGTCGCACTGAGTCATCTCAACCCCTAGACATATCTCTCCTAGCTCTACCATTCAAACAGACCAATTCCTGAACCAAGTCCAAGCTCCACAAAGCCCAAAAGCCCAATGGACCAATTCTGTCTGCTGGAGACAGAGTTCGGGCCGAACTCTGCCTCCATACAGAGTTCGGGCCGAACTCTGTCCCCTGATTTCCAGCACCCTGATTTTTAGGGCCTGCTTGCTACCAGCTGTCCAACGGCCAAAAATTTGAATTATCCATACCGAATTCTGGCTGAATTCTGCTTGTCCCGAACCCTATAAATAGGCCTTGGTTTCTCTCATTTGAAACCATCCACTCTTCTATTCTTCTTCTCTTACATAGCCTATATAGTCAAGAGCCTTACTCTTCCAATCTACTAGCCACAAAACTTCCTAAGTCCCAAGGTGCTCAAGTGCGATTCAGCTAGAAGTTTTTGTGCAAGAGTTGAAAAGAAAAGTCACTTGGACAATTCCAAGTCGCTTGGAAAAATCCAAGCAAATCGCCACTGCGATCCTCTGTAAGAAGTTGACGTGCTCTTCTGAAGAAAAGGCACGGGTTGTAAACTACTATTTCACAAATAGTGGATTTGAATCCTGAGCTAGAGTTCTCAGGCCTGGACTAGTCCTCCACGAGGGAAACCAGGTTAAAACTGCTGTGTCTGCGAATGCTCTTCTGATCTTTATTCCTTCCGTATTTATTTCTGATTTATTTACTATCTTGATAGTTGTTTTTGTGGAGGTGATATAGAGTTAATTTTTATTTGGTGATTATTGACACAAACTCTATTCACCCCCCTCTAGAGTTGCCTACACGTGTTTTCACAAGTGCCCTGTTACTGCTGCTGCATTCAGGTAAGCTGCTGCTATCCTGAGGACAGCAGCTCATTATTATCGAATGAGTTACATGTTGCTGCCAAGGTGCAGCACCTCCTTCCCCTTCACTCCACTTCTTAAAGCCACTCTCTCTCTCTCTATATATATCACTCTCTAAACTCCTCTCTATCACTCTCTTCTCACTCTCTATATCCCTCAACTCAAACTCCCAAATCCACAACAAACACACACTCTACATACCACTCTCCATATCACTCTCAACACACACAAACAATATATCGTTCCTCTTCTCTCCTCAAGACACACATACATATATACACTCGCACACATCCTCTTCTCTTACACCCACTCACAACATACACCCACACACTCATAATACCAACACACATATAAATATATGTAAAAAAAATAGTCCAATAGTATACCAATAATCCTATTAGGCAATAAACCAAACACGTGGGGTGTCCTTTTTCAACAACTATCCATTAGTACACAAAGCTACATGTAACACACACTAGAGGACTCCAAATGGCCTCTAACTTGGTTCTAATGGTGATTCCAACAAGGGGATTCATTCTATGGATTCAAAACTACCTTAAATGCATAAAAATAAGTTTTAGAGGAAAGGCTTATACCTATTAGGAGTGAATCCTAATGAAACCTTCTCCGATATGGCTCCGATACGGCTCCGATACGAAGAACTCCTCAAATGGACACTTCCACCTTGCACTTCTCTCCCAAACCTTGGTAGCAACCTTCCTTGGCAATAAGGAGAGGATTGATGGAACAATATGTGAAGGATTTATTTGATTTGGGGATCAAATCAATAAAAAACTCCAAAAGAGGGAAGAACACTTGAGAGCTCCAAAAAGAGGCAAGTTCTAAAAAGGGAATGAAATTAATCCCCCCTCCTAGTGGCCGACCAAGTAGGGCTAGTTTGGGGCATTGTAAAATGTCCCAAACACCCCTCTCTAATCCTTTTTGGTTGGGTCTAGCATAGGTTCAAGTTTGAGATCAAAAGCATCTAGTTTGAGTCTCTAATCAACTACTCTAATAAAGGGGAAAATTAGACTAGTCTAACCAATCTAATTTATGAACCAAGTGGGCCATGTCTAACTTAAGTTGGGTCACATCTAGTTAGGGGTGAGCATTATTCGGTTTTGGACCGAAAACCGAACCGAACCGAATAAGAGGTTCGGTTCGGTTTTAAAAAAATTTGGTTCGATTTCGGTTTTGAAAATACTAAATTTTCTTATTCGGTTTCGGTTTTGGGTTTCGGTTTCGGTCCAACCGAATAAGAAAATTTAATTAATTAATTTATATATATATATATATATATTTATATCTATATATATATCTATATCTATATATATATATATATATATATATATATATATATATATATATATATATATATATATATATATATTTTAATATATATATATGTGTGTGTGTGTGTGTGTACTATATATATAAGTATTAATATATATTGGTACATACTAAATATATATAGGTATATACTAAATATGTCTATGTATATTTAGTTACTATATATATTAACAAAAAAAACTCAAAAAAATCAAAAAAATATGAATAAAACAAAAATCGAACCGATTTAATTCGGTTCGATTTGATTCGGTTTTGGGCCAATTCGGTTCGGTTTCGGTTTTGCTTATTCGGTTTCGGTCCAATTCGGTTTTGGGTTATTCGGTGCGGTTTAAACCGAATAAACTGAATGCTCACCCCTACATCTAGTGACTAAGCTACCCGAGTCACCATCTCAAGTCGGAACGAGATGAAACTCGAACCACACTAAACAAATCATATAAAATATTTAATAAAATTCTAAAATTCTAAAATGTTAAAAATTCAAAAATGACCAAAAACTCCTGTTTTTGATAACTGGGGGTGACAGATGGTCCAACAACTGGGACTTGGTTACGAGAAGATAGATTGTTGTCGCAACAGATGCATGTTGTACAACAAGGAGAACAAGGACATAGAAAGTTGCAGCTTCTGTAATGCGGATTGTTACAAGCCAGTACAGAATAAAGGGAAGTCAACTAGAAAACGACGTCCTTATAAGTATATACATTACTTGTCGATCACGAAGCGCTTGCAGAGGATGTATATGTCTCTGAATACAGCAGAACACATGATGTGGCACAACGAAGAATGCACAAAGGACGATGGAGAATTATCACATCCGTCGGATGGGAAGACGTGGAAATATTTTGATTTGTGTCATCCAGATTTTGCTGCAGAGCCTAGAAATGTACGTCTGGTGCTATGTTCTGATGGCTTCGCCCCTTTTAGGCAGTCGAGATCTCAATACTCCTGCTGGCCGGTCATTCTTATCCCTTACAATCTGCCACCATGGATGTGTATGAAGACTCCTTATATGTTCTTGACAGCTATCATACCCGGTCCCAAAAATTTGACGAAGAACATTGATATATATTTACAGCCGTTGGTGGATGAGCTGAAACAGCTGTGGGACATCGGCGTCGCGACCTATGATATTTTTAGGAAACAGAACTTTCAGATGAGAGCTTCACTGATGTAGACAATCAATAATTTTTCAGCATACAGTATAATATCGGGATGGAGTACTCAGGCACCATGTCTTGTCCGATATGCATGGAAAATAGTAAGGCATTTCGCCTTAAGCATGAAGAAAACACTTCTTTCTTTGCCTGTCACCGTCAATTTCTGCCCGCGAGTCATACTTGAAGAAAGAACAAGGACGCATTCAGAGCTGAAAAATAAGAATTTTCTCATCCGCCTGCCAGATTTTCGGGATACGATTTTGGGAAGATGTAAAGGATTTGCCTACCGTAATGAAAGATCCATCGAACAATCGTGTCGAGGGGTTCGGACAAAGCCATAACTAGACCAAATGGAGTATCTTCTGGGGCTTGCCTTATTGGAAAGATAATCTTATAAGGCATAATCTTGATGTCATGCATATCGAAAAGAATGTGTTCGATAATATCTTCAATACCATCATGGATATTAAAGGAAAGACGAAGGACAATCCAAAAGCAAGACAAGACATAGCCGAGATATGCAAGCATCCTTATCTAAACTTGATACAAAGGGTAGTTGGTAGACAATTAAAAAAGCCGATAGCGCAATACACAATGAGCAAGAAAGATAGATTAATAATCTGCAAGTGGATATCTACTTTAAGATTTCCCGATGGCTATGTGTCGAATTTGTCTAGATGCGTTGATCTCAATGAACGCAAGCTAATGGAAATGAAGAGTCATGACTTCTACGTGTTTATAGAAAGATTAATGCCCATTGCTTTGAGAGTTGTTACCTTCTGCTGTATTAGTTTCGTTGGCCGAGCTTTCTACATTCTTCAGGGATATTTGTTCAACTAAGTTGACGGTGCAACTTATGGTTGAACTTGAGAAGAAAATTGTCTTAACAATTTGCAAGTTAGAGAAAATATTTCCACCGGGCTTCTTCGACAGCATGGAGCATCTACCGATTCATCGAGCATACGAAGCCCGTGTTGGTACATCTGTTCATTATTGATGGATGTACCCATTTGAAAGGTAAATAAAAATCAATATAATTAAGTATAATTTAAGTAGATTTTATAATTTATTGTTAATTCTCAAGATAATTTGTCTCTCTAGGTACCTAAACCATCTAAAGAAGAAAGTTGGCAACAAGGCTCATGTAGAGGCTTCGATATGCGAAGCATGTCTTATCGAGGAGGTATCAAACTTCTGCTCCATTTATTTTGATACTCATGTCCAGAAAAATGAAAATAGACCTCAAAGGAATGACGAAGACGTTGAGGATGGAGGTATATTCAATGTAAGGGGCAAGCCTATTGGGGCTAGTAAGAAATGGTGGTTGTCTGATGATGAGTATGATGCCGCTCACCGATATGTCTTGTAAAATTGTGACATACAAGAAGTGAGAGATTTAGAGAAGTAAGTGACTACACTTACACTCGTTATAATCTCTAATTTGGTGAACTAAGTGACTATACTTATTTTTATTCTCTCTAACAGTGTATTTAGAGATGAAGTCAAAATGAGGACACCCGATATTACCGATAAGAGACTTTAAAGAGAGGTTGATTGTACCTTTCCGTCCTAGTTTCCCAAATACGTAAGTAATTGAGATAATATGTTATGCGGCTACTATTAAAATATATGCATCTAAAACATTTAAATTATCAATATTTGTTTACAGGTTTTATTGCCTGAAACAACACTCACAAATGAGAGCATTCGTTATTTGGCATTAGGACCGAAGAAGCATGCAAAGACTTGGCCAAGCTATGTCGTTAATGGCTTCAAGTTTAAGGCAACTCAGAATGCTATAAATGCTAAAAATTTTAATGACAGCTTCAGTACCAAGGATTCTGGTGTTTACATAAGAGGCACCATCTATGACGATGAGCTGGACTTTGACTATTATGGAGTGCTTTGGAATATTATAGATTTACAATATATTGCCCTCTATGATATGCTTATTGTGATGTTCAAATGTGAGTGGTTCGATACGACACCAAATATCGGTTGGAGAATCGATAAACAATTTTGATTCGTCGATATAAATCATCGCAGGAGGTATACAGGGTTTGACACGTTTGTGATAGCAAGTCAGACTGTTCAAGTCTACTATACAAGCTACCCAAGGCATCGTAGAGATCGATTTAACTGGTGGGTAGTATGCAAGATTAAATCTAGAAATACATTCAACGTTGGAGACCCAGTATACCAAGAGGACCAGATCGAAAAGCCCCAATACTTGGGACAACAGTCGGATACCGTGGATGTTGAAGATATTGTTGAGGAAAATAGAGGGGAGAAAGATGTTGATACACAAGACTTAGCTGTCAAATAGTAGAGAAAAAGACGTCTGGTCCCAAGTATTGAGGCTGAAGAAGAAGAAAAAGAAGAAGAAGAGGAAGAAGAACTTGATGAGGATGAGGATACAGATGAAGTCGACGATGAGGATGAGGATGAGGATGAAGACGAGGCCGAGGATGGGGATGAAGACAATGACGATGATTAGATTAAATATCGGTATATATTAAAAATACTTCCAATTAACTTAGTAAATTTACTTTTACCTCATAAAAACACTTCCTACTAATTAAATTAGTGAATTTAGTTTGACCTCATAAAAGCACTTACAACTAACTTAGTGAATTCACTTTAAAACTTCTGTATTCTTATTCAGTTCATACTTTTGTTGATCGATCATCTACTTATTATTGCAGATGGCACTCCTAGTCCTTTTCGTCGCGGCAGCACTCGTCGCGGCGGCACTCGCCGCCCTACTGGTGGTATATATATTTTAGTTTAGTTTTATATTCATTTATACTTCTATATTGTTAATTATGTTTATGTGTTCTATTTACAGGTCATGGTGGCTAGCACTCGTCGTGGTGGTGGTGGTGCTGCTGGTGCTGGTGGTCCTGGTCGTGGGCGTGGTCGTGGTGTGTTCAACATGGTGGCTAGCACTCATCCCGTCGTTAATCTACCCCCAGGCTATCATAACCTTCGACAAGGCCTGCGACTCCATCCGCTGACGGATCTGTTTCGCCAGCGGATCCACTAGTTACTACACGGTGGGCACCGGAGTACCCCCGGACTTAGTTACATCTGGTTACTGGTGAGTACATGTGCGGTGCCGCGGATCCTCTGATGTCACCAAAGAGGTCGATGGGCGAGTTCCGACGAGAGCTATGGCCCACGGATGAATCGTTAGTAAATTTATTAAATTTATTTTATTTATTCAAGTTAATAATCCAGTCGTTGCTTCTTTGTAGGTTTTTTTCGTGGGATGCTGCCAGGATTCTACGGCGCATTATCCAGGATAACTACCATGGCCCCTACCTCAATTTTTTTGAGGTGCCCCTGGACTTGCAGTACATCTGGCTCGACGAAATAAGGGTATATATATATATATTGTGGTTAATTATTAATTACTCTTTAATCTACCATTTTTTTAATTACATGATAATTAAATTTGTATCAGAGGACGTTCTGCTGGCCTTCCTATCGTGAGGAGGCGATCCACAGGACCTACAGAAGCGCCGTCGGGAAGAAGATGCGGGCCGCGGTGTATGACCTTTGCTTGGCGCATTCGAAGAATGATTGGATCCGGCAATAGTATTATGAGCAGATTTTGGTGAAGATGGATACTCCTACGTGCAAGTAGAAATCGGAGAAAGCGAAGGCGAATTGACGGGCCGCGGGTCTATATACGGGGGGACCAAGGCCCCACGCAGCAACGCGTGCAGATCTGGTGAGATACCGTAAATTCCTTCAACTAACTAATTCGGTACTAATATACGAAGTTAATTAAATTCTACGAATATTTCGTATGTAGATCCAACAGGCGGTAAAGGAGGGAAAAGAGGTAGAATCGGTCACCATGTACGATGTGTTCCAGTATACACAAAAGAGGCGAAAGGACGAGAGCTTCGTCGACGAGAGGGCCAAGGAGACTGATGTAAGTACCTATGTTTATGAGATTTATGTTAGAATTATAAGTATTGTTAACTTAATTAGGTAAACTTAGGATTCAGACTATAACTTAGAAAAACATAGGATTTAGATTATAACTTATGAAAACTTATAATATAAACACATTCATTGGATAGGCTACGTATCGTGAGGCCCTTAGACGGGTTCAGCCCCCTGTTGCCGAGGATGTCGGCAAAACGACGCCTGCCCAGGCATCCTCTTCTATGGCCGCTCACTACGATGGCATGTTCGTAGATACTATCGACGGCTTTAAGAAAGGGTGCCTCTACGGATGCGGCTCCCTGGCATCATTGCAGGCGTCGATTCCGAGATTTCTACCGCCCCTGCCTCCTCCTTCCACGACCCCTGTAGGCGATAATGTGAGGACACAGCTTGAGAATCTGACCGAGGCGGTGTCGTCCATACGGGAACATATGACCATGTACTATCCGCGTCCTTACTGCTTCTGGTTCTTCTGCTCCCGGTCCTTCTGCTTCGTCCGTCTGCTCCCGGTCTGTCTACTGCTGCTCCTGGTGCTTCGTATATTCACGGTCCTTCTTCCGTCGGACGTCTTTCTTTTGAACCTGCTGCCCCTCTGGTACCGCCTCCTGCTGTGACGACACTCAATGACATGATGTCGCCAGAGCAGCTATGCCAACTTTCAGACCATGTCTTTGATACCCTACCGGCATACATGGTGGAGGAGTATTGTCGTCGGGCGCTGCAGGGAGTACCACCAGCGGGCGATCCACCTCCTCCTTTTCATTGATGTATTGTATTTGAGTGTTTAGAAATGTTTTTAAATGTTGAATATTTGTGAATTTTGAATATTGTCACGTGGATATTAGTTTTTGATGAATGTTTTGGATAATGGTGAATGCTTGGATATTATTTTGTGATGGATATTTGTATATTGGTGTATGATGTATGTTGGTTTGTGTGATATATTTGTGATGGATATTTGTATATTGGTGTGTGATGTATATTAGTTTGTTGGTTTGTGTGATGTGTGATGCATATTGTGATGTTTCGATGTTTCGGATGTTGTATGAACAGGGAATACTCTGTTTTACGTAAAAAAATCAAAAAATTTCTAGTTAGCGACGGACTAGCGACTACCAAGCGACGGTAAGCGACGGCTAAGCGACAGAATATCCGTCACTAACTGTAGAATTTACACTTAGCGACGGATGGCGACTACCAAGCGACGGATTATCCGTCGACAAGGTTCTGGAAATATAAAAATTTCCAGAAGCTAAGCAACGGGTTATCCGTCGCAGTTCCGTCGCTAGTAGTCGGTAACTATTTAGCGAAGGATAATCTGTCGCCAATGTCGTGACTAATTGGTGACAACGTAGCGACAATGGATGATGGATTAGAGATGGATTATCCGTCGCCAAGGTTCTGAAAATATGAAAGATTTCTAGAACCGAAGCGACGGATATTCCGTCGTTAATCCGTCGCAAATCCGACGAGTATTAGCGACTATTAGCGACGGATTGGCGACGAATTTTGCGTATCAGAAACTCTCTGATACGCGTTTACCGACATATTACCGACAGACATGTCCGTCGATAATACGTAGTATCACTAACTTCCTGATACTTGAATTGACGAAAAACCGTCGGCTAATCGTCGCTAATTATACGAATCATACTGACGGTAATCCGTCGTTAAGTCGTCGAATGGTGACAACTTAGAGACAGATATATTTAGCTATGGGTTATTTTCCGACGGATTGTTTCAGCCAAAATCTACCGGCAGTCCGTTGCTAAATCTATTTGCTGACGGATTAGCGACGGATACAGCCGTCGCTAATCCGTTAATTTTTGGTAGTGAAAGGCTGAGACACAAAAATTGAGACAACGTGCAAACCGAGATAGCACGGTACCCGAGGCAGTACGAAGCTCGAGATGACCCGCTGTCCAAGGCAGCACATGGATCGGGGTGGCACAAAAACTGTGGTACACACATATCAAGGCTATACGCTGATTGAGGTGACACAAAACTCGAGCAGCATGGGGACTAATGCATCCTGCTACTCGAGACAGTTTGCCCCTAGGTGTACGTAAAACGAGGAAGAGAAGAGAGGGGTGTTCGGGACGTTGTCGGTGGGGCTCGAGCCAGCCCGTACGCCGGCGTAGCCTATCATTAGAGGAGACAGAGTGAGGAAGGCCAGAGGAGCTCGCTGGGGCTCGACCATGTCAGGTCGATTTGCGGTGAGGGAAGGACAATAGCGGCAACATTGCACCGAGAATGTCGGATAGGGAGAGCGATGGAGGTGAGGCGAGGCTCGTCGCCGGCACGGCCAGGTCGGGGCAGAGGAGATGGTGGCAGTGGTGACTAGAGGTGGTGGTGTAGGTGGTAGAAATGGTGGTGGGGGCCATAGCGGTGGCTGGAGTGGAGGCGGAGGCGGCCATAGCGGCAGTGGTCAGCCGAAGATCGGGGATGAGAGGGGGGCGAAGAGAGACGGAGAGGAGAGTGAGATCGAGCGAGTGGGGTGTAGGGGGCTGTTACACTGAGGAGGGAGAGAGATGAGTGGGGGAGAGAGTGAGCTGAAAGTGAGAGAGAGGGAGTTAGGTAGGAGAGAGAGAGAGAGGGAGTGGGTTGTCGGCTGAGTGTGGGGGAGGGATGTGAGAGTTAGGGTTAGGTTTGGGGTTTGGGGGTGTAGTTATATGTAGGAATTGAATTAAAATAATAATAATTGTAACAACAATAATAATAGAAACAAAATAAAAAATCGGGGCTCAATAGTCAAGGCATGTCAAGAACCAAAATAATAATATTTAAAGAAATATGAAATTTAAAATCATCCAAATATAAAAATACAGTCATATACCTATTTTTTAAAATAGGGAGGTGACTTCCTACCCACCTCACAAAAATTTTGTCCTCGAAATTTTGAAATCATTTAATATTGGATTTTCAGAACTAGTGTGTGTGTGTGTGTGTGTGTGTGTGTGTGTGTGTGTGTGTGTGTGTGTGTGTGTGTGTATGTGTGTGTGTGTGTCATTAAAAACTCTACCCACCTTACAGGAATCACGCAGTACAATCAAAAATGAACCAAATATCTGAAAATATCGAAGAGAACAATATCTAGCTACACAAGTCAACCTATAAAAAAAATCCAAAATACCTGAAACAATCTCAAAATTCAAAATCTCACATGAAATAACTCTATAAATCAAATCAAGTACAAAATATCGAAAACAATATCAGAAAAATCTGAATCTCAACTGCATGAAAATCCACAAAAAAACATAAAATTTAGGATATTCGTCTCAAACCGACGAGAGTAGTTTCCTTATATCCGATCACAATATGTGTCACGGTCATTCTCTGCCAAGCCATCCGGAATGGCTACAAAATATTTACCATGGCACTATAATCGAACGACTGTAACTTTTACTACCACGCCATCAAGGTATACGAGGTTCACCCGGTCAGTCTTCACAACTATCCAAAATGAATCAAATCCAGAACCCGATGTCCAAGTCGGTAAAATCATAAAACATCTAATCAAGATAACAAGACACTTCTAGAAAAATACTCAAAATCCATAATCGAGGTCAAATCATAATATACTTCCAAAAACACCTTCAATAATAACACAAGATAGTTTTCTAGGGAAATACTCCAAATCTAACATCCATGTCAAATATATAGAAAGTATATCTATAATGCAAATAATATCTGAAATAGATAATCATGATTGTGAAACTGTCCAGAATCAAAGGAGCTGAATTGATGCAAGAATATCCACTGGATACCCAACAAATTTCCAATCTCAGAGTCATGTTGAAATCTTCCCTCCACAACAATCAAGTCAACACTCGAAGAGGGAGATAATGGTATTAAGTCAACACGAAGTCAACGCACGAAGGGGATAACAGAAAATCCAGATAAGACAATACATCAGTAGAGAGAGTAGAGAAATAAAGATAAATAATCAAGTAACCCAAGGTCGGAGACAATACAATATCTTATCTGATAAAATGATCGACATGACCAACTATAGGATCATATCTATAAAACAAGGAATAGAGGTAGATAACAACGAATAAGATACGGCCAAGCAAGATAGGTCCAGGTAGAGATGAGGACCAATTTACAAGTTCAAGGGAGCGAAGGACAAGTGTAATAAGTTACAATACCAAGAAATAGTGGTCTGAGATCAATAATCATGTGATACCCAACAACATCTCAAACGAGACCTGCATGGACCATACTAAAACCATGTCATGCCCTAGTACCGGAATACGGGGACGAACGTAGGCCAGTTACACCATATAAGGTACAAAGACGTCATACGACGATTATGGCTCTCAATCTTGTTGGTTGTCCTAGCATACAATCAATCTATGGCCTAAATTCGATCTTATATCCGTAGGCAGTAACAATGAAATAATCAGCAAGAGAGAGAACCATATATGGAAAGCAGAAAATACTCATATGATGATTATGAATTCTACAGTATAACATAATGTAGACAATAATATCTTATCACACAGTTCCTACATGGTCTGGAACTGAAGCACATCCTCCAAGTCAAGTCTAGAAGATCCACAGGGTCGGTCACTGGCAATCTGGGAACAATCCAGGGTTGGTCAGGCTAACCGTAGCAAGTTCCAGAAAGGAAGGCTCAAGGACGGGCAAAGAAAACCAGCAGAATAAAAATATATGACAGGAAAACATATATGAACAGTAAATAAGTAAGAATCGTGCGGTACCAACGTACGATAACAATCCACAACTAATGCAGCTAAACAACCAATAATCATCACGATCACCCTAACATCCAGTAATACCTGCATCGCCAACTGAAACTCGTAGTCTGCTGTCCACTGAACATCAGTCCATCCTTACACCGAACAAGGGCAAGGAAATAAATTACCGGCCAGGACAACGTTACATACTAGCCAACTTTACAAGCAGCAAGCCAAATAATTTAGGTGAATAAGCGGCCACTCAAATGCCTAAGGCTTTTTATGTACAGGTTGGGCTACCCCAACAATGCAAAATAGGAATCCTTAGATCGTGCCGATCCAGCGGGCTAACGGGGCCAAATATAACAAGACAAGACAGGATAAGCACCGATCCTTCGTAAGGCCACTGTATGAAACAAGACATGTATATAATACATAGTACATAAAGTAGTCGGATACTGCCATCCTCTAATACGGATAGTAACAATATCCGTGATGGCCATATGAAATAAGAGACAACTAGTACTGTACAACCTCAAGATTCTGTTCCCTCCAAATACTTCTACCAGTTTAAGTTACCTAGATTATCCCTACAGTTATCCGAAATCATATGTCGTGGTTACATGATCATCCTCATAGATGTCGTACCTCAGTACGAGAACGCTAAGTAAGAATCAACCTCGGCGCCCAGAGTCCCAGTTGGTGATTCATTCTTAGTGTAATGCAACAAACAATCAATCAATCCTGACGATGCTAAGATTGTATAACAACTACCAGGATACCCGTACAAGTAATCATATAATAACTAGAATAACAGGTTGGCACCATAGTACAATATTAACAGGAAAAAAGCACCTCACTGCACCAGTAAACAGGAAGCACCTCAGTAAAATAACAGGGCCAGTACCTCAAAGGAAAAGCTGGAAATCATAACACGGATACACATAGTAATATCAGAAATAAGGACAATCAGTCAGTGACATGAAGTCGTCTGTCCACATCATGGCATGGGTATAAGGTTAGGTACACGGTCGGGATCTCTACAATAATATCACCTCAAGCACACATGGGAGCCTACAACTCTAATCATCAAGTCAGTCTATCCACTAGATCATTCTATCAATAGTCCTCCAATCTACGATAAAAATCAGGTCAAGAAATACAATCACCAGATACTACGCTAATCACCATAAGCAATGCTAGGCCCTCTGGCTCACAAGAATCTACTGAATCAATGATCATAGGCTTATCAGTAACAAGGTCTCCCATCTACCGGGATACAACAATGGTACCAAGTTTTGGGCTCTTAGGAAGTCGGGTAAAAATTATATAATGATACTCTCGATATTCTCCTCGTTCCATGAAACACTCTCACAATCATCAAAAATCTAAAAATCTACATGGTCATATCTGATCAAATTAGAACATCATCTAACAAAAAAATGGCAACACTATCCAAGAATTCACGTGAGTATACTAAATCAATATCCCGAGATCATACTCCTTATAATATTTAATCCTTGGATATATCCAAAGGTCACAATCCCGATACATAGGACAACTGTCATCCCAATCTGGCTAAACTAGGAAAACTCCTAGAAAGAATGGTTAGGGGACAAGAGACTATTAATTAATGCCATCGAAAAATGGTAAGGATTGCATGAACCACTATGAGCAGATCCATGACCCTTAAATCAAACAAAGGCCGGGGTCACAGACCGTCTTCTGAGTAGAATCGCGCTCCTTACGCTATCTGACGGACAAGATATATCAAGTAGCTAGGCGACTAATCTAGTCAGGAGTCTACCTAGCAGGTAGTGGAACCAGATATTGTATACTAAAATACACGTGCATGAGGTTGGTTCAGCAAACCAAAGGAATAGTTCTGCCTAAATCTTCGAACCAAATTCCCGATCGAGAATTCTGGAAAAATTCGACAAAATCTCCTTTGTATTTCTGAACGGGATCTCCTGGCGAGGTGGGGCTATATCCATTCGATACAACCCGCCATAGAATCGCAATTGAGAACACTAAGTCTCAGCTTCCAGCAACGCTATAATGCGTACTGAGAACCAAACCATAGCCGAGAACACTAAGACTCGGCCTCCAGCAATACTATAATGCGAGCCGGGTGCAAGCCAATAAATGCAATAAGAATCGCCACGCAGGGCGCATCACAGACCCACAGTCATATCCAATTCATAAGCATAGTCACAGAAACAGTTCGCCAAAGCCGTTAGCCGACCGCGAGTCGGACATGGGGCATATTAGGATAATTTATACTTGTGAATTGTGCTTGTGTCCTCAGAGGTGTGAATGACCCGTCTGAGTTGTCCGCTACGGCTTGACCCGATATCGAACTAATATATAACATAAGTCCTAATATGGAAGTTCTTCTACTTTGCTACCCTACTCACAGTTATATATTTATAATTACAAATTAAAGGATTAATTAAATACAAAACAATCTAGCATGAGGGTGTGGACACACACAAAAAAAAGAAGAAAAATGCTATCTTTTTTTTTATTGGCACAAGGTACCACAAATCGAGTACGCCTGAGAGATCTTGCGCTAAGGATCCCCGAGTACAAAAAAAAAATTCTGGGAAATGGGACGATGGAGATCGAGCGGCAGTTGCTCCTTTACTCCGTTGATACTCCGATTACAAAAGTGGGAGAAAACCTAAGAAAATTGCTAACTCTCGGCTCACTGGTAAGAAGTGCAGCAATTTGGCTCTTCAAAATGCTCTCCGTTCTATCTATTGAAGAGGGAAGAAGCCCCCCTTTTATAGTCATTCATGTGGTGGAATGATGTTATGCGCCCACATAAAGAGACACGCTGGTTCTCACGTGGGTGCATGGTCCTGCTTTGGGCGCATAGGTGTAGGCGCATATAGGCTGCGAGATCGTAGGTTGGTCGTGGTGTTGACGTGGCCGCATACTTCGGTACACGACTGCTCGTGGAGACTGACATGGCCATGCGCTTCGGTACACGTTTTGATCATAGCTTTTACTGAGTCAGGCTTGGGCGCATAGCCATGTCTCAAGCTATACGCCCTCCTTTCGGGGGAGCTAGTCTTGGGCGCATGGAGTTATACTTGGACTGGGCGCATGGAGCTTCATTCAGTGGGCGCATAGAGTCGTACTAACTGGGTGCATGGAGCTGCTTTGACTTGGGCACATAGAGCTATATTTTGCTAAAAAATTTCATGCTTCTACAGGACCCCCTTCAAAAATTTTAACACTTGAGCAAGTTCGAAATACTTTAAAAGAAGCATGGATTGTCTTCTCGCGAGGCAATGGACGCATAGTACGACTCTTCCCCTGGGCGTATAGTATTTTGGCCAGCCTGTCAGGGAGATACGACTGTTAAGATTTGCCTCAAAATCCGAACTGACAGATTCATCGGAACAGAATTTGAAGCGGTCCGCCGCCCACATCGGCAAGAGACAGTCGCATAGTATGCAGAGAGCTGGTCCTTCACGTGGGTGCATAGGCTGCAGTGGGCGCATACACCATAGTGTACGCATAGAGTATGTGGGCGCATAGGAAGTGGCACATGCCTATAAATAGACCCTAAAGGAGAGAGAAAGTTCATTATTCCTTTCCTCTTTGAAATTTTTAAAAAACTCTTCGTCTTCTTCCTTTGAGAATCATGTCTCCCAAGGCCGCCAAGAGATCTGCGAAGGACAAGGGGGTTGCGTCGAGTAGCTCTTCTCCTACGGCAGAGTCCTCAACAGTCCAGGACCCGATTTTGGGTGAGGGCGTGCTTCAAAAAATGAAGTTTCGAGCATTAATTTGCGACGCTCGGACTTCTCTTCTGTCGGGGCGCTTGTGCCTAGGGCAAAATACTTCTGTGAGCGTTACTATGCGCACACAGAAGTCATGTGCCAACACTATGGTGTGCTATGCGCCCAAGTACTGCCATATTTTGTGCCTTTTAAACAGTGGTACGTTATGTGCCCACGTACTGTATTATGCGCCCGTATGTCTTGTTTTGGGCGCATATCCCTTTGGGCGCATAGGATCCTTCAGGACAGGTTTTTTTTGCAGTTTTTTAAGTCTGACTTTCTTTCTGCCTGTTTTGTAGGGATCTGGCTAGCAAATTTCTCCAGGATCGGTATCGGCGATTCTGGGCACGGTAAAGATACAACACTTGATGTACACATCAGAAAGCTCAGGACTCTTCATGTTTTGGAAGGTTCTTCCTCAGATGGTAGGAAGAGCCTTTATACATCGAAGGGTCGGATGGTAGTTGGGCGTCATCGTAAAAGTTCTGCTTTCACGGTCCTTCAAGTTGGTAAGAGCAACACCAGGGATGTTGTTTTGAAGGTATGGTCCCTTGAAGAAGTGGGCCTACGACGTCCGCCATATGAGGGAGAGGATAACATCATTTGTAGATATTTTAACATGCTATATTTTTCCTCCTCCGTGTAGCTTCTTGAAGGTTCAACAACATTGTTTGCTTGCTCAGTAGTAAAATATGACCTCCTTCGCGGGCCACAAGACCACTTTTCGACGGAAACATGGTGTTGCCAGGTTGATCAAGCTATGTGTTGCTGACGAGAAGCAGATTTTTCCTTCTTTTGGACATCAATGTAACCTTTTACTTTTTATCCAAATGAAGAAATAAAGAACCTTCTGTTTTGCTCATGAGATGTAGTCCTGTGAATGTAACTGATTTTGAATTAACAGAATACATTCGCTCCACTCTTTGCTTGTGATATCTGTTGTGCTTATATTTAGAGAGCCAAATACCGCATTTGTGTAAAGGGTATCTCGCTGGGGGAACACCCTCTCTCCTTCTCTCTTTTTTTGGCCGTCACGGCTCTTATACCCTTTTTCGTCTTTCGATAGACGTTTAAGTACTGAATAAAAAATCTTTTTAGAAGTGAATGTGATTTTGTGAAATATAGATGCTAGAGGCAATGTGGACAGAGCAAGGACATTTCTGATGGGTATTCCGCTGGAGAAATTTTGTGTGGACCTATTATCCATTTTATATTCGAATGATTCGAATATAGATAATAAGTTGAATGAAGCTGCTGGTAGAGATAATATAGACGTAATAGCAGAGGATGTTCTATATCTGACCAGAGGTAATATGGACATGGAAAGATATATAGCATTAGGGAGGAGTAGATAGTTCAGAGGTAGTGTAGACATGACTATCTTTGATGAATGCTTTGCTTAGAGGTTATGTGGAAGTGGGAAAACATAATCATTTCACTGGAAAGATAATTATCAAAAAATAATTCAGAGGTAATAGGGACGTGACTTGTTTTCGTCAAATCGAGTTTGGACGGAGTCAAAAAAGGGAAATGATTACACTAGAGAAATATTTAGAGGACCTATTATCTAGGGCGTATTCAAGACTCTTGAAATACGGATAATAGTTAGATAGTTTATTTTTTTGAATCATATAAACATCGTACCGTACATTTACAAGACTGAACGTATGTGAACATTATGTAAAAGAGGTTACACATAGTATCTCTTCAGGAACTTGCCGTTGATAGGCATCATGAGCAAGTCACCGTCAGGCTTCGTCAGCCGGTATGCACCGTTAGAATACACCGATTCTATAACGAAGGGACTTCCCATTTAGGCTGAAATTCCCTTTTTGTCTTGTGTGTCATAACCATCGATCTTCTCACTGCTAGGACCAGATCGCCGACTTGGAAGATCCTTTCCTTTACCTTTTTATTAAAAGCTCTGGAAAGGCATGCTTGGTATAGCTCAATACGATGTTGAGCTAATAGGCATTTTTCATCTAGCGCTTCGAGCTCTTGGAGTCGCAGACGATAGCTTTCTTTAGTGGTCAGCTCACTGGCTAGGGCTACCCGGAGAGAAGGAATCTAGATTTCTAGGGGAAGAACTGCTTCGCTCCCATAAACCAGAGAGAATGGCGTACTGCCTGTTGGAGTCCGGACCGTTGTGCGATAGGCCCATAGACATTTACCGAGCTTCTCGTTCCAATCGTGCTTGTTTGAAGACACGAATTTCTTGAGAAGTTTTATAATGGTTTTGTTGAAGGCTTCTGCTAGCCTATTAGCCGCTGGATTGTAGGCAGTAGAGGCTATGTTCTGGATTCGATTCTTATCGCAGAACTGATAGAACGCATGGCTTGCGAACTTTGGACCATTATCATGGATAATATGATGTTTGATAAAACTGATCATGTTTGATGTCTTTACTTCAGTGAGCGGTATAGATTTTGCCCATTTGGAGAAGTAATCGGATATAGCTAGGATGAACCGATATCTTTTGGAGGATGGCGGGCTGATTGGTCCTATCACGTCCATGCCCCAGGCTTCAAATAGCTAAGATGCTGCCGTCGGGTGTAGAAACTCTGAAGGTTGGTGAATGAAATTAGCGTGGAACTGGCAAGCTCTACACTTCTTTGCATGTTCAACAGCATCCGCTATCATGGTGGGCCAGTAATAGCCTATTCGTTTGAGGCGATCTTGTAATTTGGGGCCTGGCTGATGTGCACCACAAACTCCATCGTGAGCCTCCCGGAGTGCATGCTTGGCTTCTGTGTCTGATAAGCATCGTAACAGTAGCCCATCGTAAGAGCGTCGGTACAACATCTTGGTAGCTGTGTCGTAGTAGAATCTGAGGGATCGCCTTTGGATGGATACTGCTTCCTTCAGGTCCTCGGAGAGGATTCCATAGACAGCGTAGCCCTATGAAGGGAAAACTCCAGTCTTTAGCATCGACGTTTATTTTTGCTGCATAACTGTAATGAATATGCAAGGCATCTTTCACACAGAATAATTCTTGACCAGACACTGTGATCGACTGCTAAGTATTGGTGGGAATGGTCAAGAAAGCAGCAAGACCGGCTAGAGCATCTGCTTCTATATTCTGTAGTCGGGGCACGTTCTAGATGAAGAATCTAACGAAAGTAGATGCCAGCTCGATTGTTGCTCGGTGGCAGGGGATAAGATCTTCGTGGCGAACTTCGTAATCCCTTCGGACCTGACTAACTATTAGCTTGGAATCGTCGTAAGCCTCTAGATAGTCAACTTCCGATTGATTTGCCAGTTATAGGCCGATTATTTGGGCATTATATTCGGCTACATTGTTGGTGCATGGTTCCACGAGAGAATATACACGGTATATGACCAGGTGATCAGGTGACACAAGCACAACACCTACTCCAGCCACGATGTTCCCTTTGGGCCCTGTTCTTGATGCGCCGTTAAAGAACATTCGCCAAATAGGGATTTCTTCAGCTGCAGTGTTAGACTCTACCACTTCGTCGGGAATTTCGTCGTAGAGTTTGGATGACTCCGGCACCGGATGAGCTGCTAGGAAATCAGCTAATGCTTGACCTTTTACTGCCTTCTGAGGGACGAAGATCATATCATATGGGGTCAACAGCATTGCCCATGTAGCTAAACGGGAATTGAGAGAACCCGGCTTAGTCATGAGTATTCTGAGAGGGTTGGCTTTGGATATGATGTGGATAGTCTACCTAGACACATAGTGGCATGTCTTTTGGATGGCAAATACTAGTACGAGGTATTCCTTCTCTACCGGTGTGTATCTGTGCTCGGTACCCTCCATTGTACGGCTGAGGTAGTAAATTACCTGTTCATAGCCGCCTTCGTTCTTCTGAGCTAAGAGGGCACCAAGGGAATGATCCATGGCGCGGACATATAGTAAGAAGGGCTTCCCCATTATTGGGACTACCAGTACTTGAGGGCTTGTAAGATATGCTTTGATGTCGTCGAATGTCCGTTGATATTATTCAGTCCAGACGAAAGATACGCCTTTTTTATGAGCTGAGTGAATGGTTGACACCTTCCAGAGAGGTTTGAAATGAATCGTCTGATGTAGGCTAGCCTTCCTTGTAGTACGCGTAGCTCTTTGAGGTTTCTTAGAGGATGCATGTCGTGAATAGCCTTCACTTTCCCCGGGTCCAGATATACCCTTTGAGGTGATGACGAAACCAAGGAACTTGCCTCTGGAGACTCCCAAAAAAGACTTGGTTGGATTCATCTTTAGTTGGTGTGCAGGCATTAGTTCGAACACCGTTCTCAAGTCTTGGAGGTGGTTGCCCTTGAGACGACTTTTGACTGCAATATCATCTACGTAGCACTCCACAATTTTGCACAAATGATCACAAAAAATTGTGTTCATGGCTCGCTGGTATGTTGCCCCTGCATTTTTTAATCCGAAGGGCATCACCATATAGCAGTATACCCCCAATGCTGTTCAAAAAGATGTGTACTTTTTGTCGTCGGGGAACATCTTGATCTGGTTGTAGCCTGAGAACACATCCATAAAGGACATCCGTTTGAAGCCGCAAGTGTTGTCGATCATTACGTCGGTGATCGGTAGAGGGAACTCGTCTTTCGGACATGCAGAGTTCAAATCACGGTAGTCGATACAGACTAGAACTTTATCGTTCTTTTTCATAACTGGAACGATATTAGCAACCCAGTTGGGATGTTGTTCCTCGCGAATGAATCCACTAGCGATGAGCTTTTTAACTTTATTCTCGATGGCTTCCATGACGTCTGGTCGAAATCGCCGTTGTTGCTGTTTTACTAGCTTAGCTTTAGACGAAATGATCAGGCGGTGCACGACGACTTTAGGGTCCAAGCCTGACATGTCTTCATAGCTCCATGCGAAGACGTCGATGTATTCTCTTAGAAGCTGTATAAGAGAATGGCGTTCATCGTCAGATAAGCTTTTGCTGATGAAGATTGGGTTGAAGGATGCTTCAACTCCTAGATTGACTTGGATGACTTTGTCTTCGGTAGGTGGTTCACATTGTTCAAAGCGCAGCTCCTACCTGGTGTCTATCTTTTGAGCTAATTGTGTCATGCCCCAATCCGAGAAATCGCTCGTCCTCGCTAGATTTTACCCGAATCATCGTCCTCGCTGGGGCGTGATGCCGCACGAGCCTGGAGTTGCGCTCGTGCAATACAAGATAACAGGTTCACACAGAACTATCTCAATTTGATAACATAAGCAGCAGAAGGAAAATAGAGTATACAACAAGAATCTCTTTTATTCATAATGAACTGAAGGTTACAAAGGCACTTAAAAGCCCAACTTAACATGCCAATTGGCTACAACGCTCATAATCTCTCTAGCTCACAAAGGATTATACTGTTCTATATATTATGCTTCTTTATAGCCACCAAGTTGTCTTCGGCCGAACATCTCCATGTCGCAAGTCCGAACGCCTATGCGGAAGCTCCTCTTGAACGTCAAAGACTCCATGCCTCGGCACGTCCAAGCCAAGCTCCGCCCTGAACCAATCATAACCTGAGCCTGCACATAAACTAGTGGGGGATTAGTACTTTTGTCCTCGCTTCGTACTGATCAAGACCCGCTCGCACCCAAACCAAATACTTAATCATTTAGTGAACGTGCATCTTAAATTGTGATCTTTCTATTTAGCCTTAGGATCAGTTTCATGGCAAAACTTAAACATAGCACATTATCGTAAATGTGTCCCAAACCGTGTTCCTGTAGCAGATGCAGTTAGCCATATTATGAATATAGACATAGTGTTCGTGCACATCCCGTCCAATTTTCCTTAGCCTGCAGTGGTTAGAACTTAACATAAGCAAACATACGATTCGTACAACGACCAATCATAAACGTAAACATATGCATAATGGGTGGCAGGCCCTGCGCCTGCACCCAGCTCTCATCTCAGCCCACCGGCCCTAACTATATGAAGGTCACGGTGTTTCGCACCTTAATGGACTTGGCATCTCATATGTGTAAGCCTACGATCACTTCGATACGGGTTGCTAGCCCAGTATCCGAAGGATCCCAAACTTACGGATATCATAGCTTATCACAGCACTGGACGGTCGCAATCTGTCCGAATGTTGTGCACCATAAATACCACCCATAATTCCCTCCTAGGCCGAACGGTCCCGGCGCCCCGGCGTAACCATTCCAGGGAAGCCGTACTCGTGCACGGGCCATCCGAGTCCATTAACCATGCAATACGTACCATATCATACAATCTATAGCATACCAACCGATCTCGTATTCCATAAACATAGTCTCGCACATAAACGGTTTCCCGTGCCATAAACGGTTTCCCGTACCAAAAACATAATCCACCATTCATATGGGGAGCTCCGTCGGCGTTATGCCCCAACACATCCATATTAATGCACGACGTCCAACGGACGGCTTAGTCATCTTATACTCGTATTCAACGCGTACCATTCGTAAGTTATTCTCATAGCATAATTCCATATTACTTAGTCTTTTCGAAACATAAGTGCCCGAGGGCACGCTCAGCACCGTATTCAATGTTCTACGCCTAGTGTTCAATGTTCTCGGAGCCGTGCACATGATGCACATCTTAATATCGTCTTTCAATGTTCTACCATCATTTCCCTACCGCGACTCGTACATTTGATGCACGTCGCTTCAATGTTTCGATTGTTCAATGTTCTATCTTAGTGTTCAACGCATACTTAGACCTTTCGTCGCCGAGCCACGCTCGTTAACTCGATAACATCTTACGCATACCATAACATATTTTATTAGACGTAAAGGAATAGGAAGAGAGAGTCAAGAACCTGCCCATCTTAAGTCGATATGCCTTGCCGTTTCGCTGAGTTGAAGCGGCTCGCTTCCATAACTCGGTCGCATAGCTAACTTCCGGACTTAGCCATTCCTTTGAACTACTCGGTTGACTTGGCCTATTTCGCCCATACCACGATCCGTAACCCAGCATAAAGGCACAGCCTTTGGCCAACGCAACACTTGTATAGATTCATATCGATACCTCATCGGGTGAACGCAACTCTTCGAGTCAACGACTCATCGTAATGCGCCGATGCGGAGCGGGGCATTACATAATATACCACTCAAAATCAGGTTCGTCCTCGAACCGAAACTAACACTTAATCCAAGTGCCTCGCATAGATCGCTTCACGATCTCGTGCTACTGTCGTTGAATCATACGACTTAGTTTGGATTATACACATATTTTAGGCATCCCACCAATATATGCATTTCAGCCAAGCTCAGTTGTAGGATATCGGGACAACTAACAAGCTCAATTTAATCCTCAAGCACCAATCATTCCGTATTCGACTTAGTTATTTCTTAGCGCCTATTCCCAAAATACTCCTCGTATGCATCATCCCATAACTTGTGATCCTCTTCCAAACATCTCTGCACGTAATTTAATTCAAACTCGTAACTTCAATCTCATAAGTTTCTCGTCGGCCATCTCACACATACATTGTATTAAGCCGTTGCGCATCCGATCGCAACAATTCTCCGCTATGCCTACTCGCCCAATCGTTTCCGATCTCTCACATAAATCAAGTCTTTCATTCAATCATTCATAACATTTGGCCCTAACGACATGGACTGAGTCCACATGTCTCCATTTTCCTTGCCAACAATCCATACTATGTCTCGCACATAACTACCCCAACACGATCCATATTTTCGAACCATATACGTATCGCGTCTGGGGCTACCCCCGCTAGGTAACTTATCCAGACATCATGCTTAATCTCTCCTGACACAAGAGGTCAACTTGAGTCTATGATGCTCAAAGGCAACAATCTTTCCGACCCAAGGTCTCTTACGATGCGCCTATCTCCGATTCTCAGCCAAGTACGAATCCTTTACTCAATTCTCGAATCAATTCGACTAATTCGTTTCGTAACATAAATCGCACGCTCAACACACATAGCCTAACCGTTACTCAATCGGTCTGCGACACAACTCTTAGGGTCGTTCTGCTATTCGTTACTCTCGTGCATTGCAGAATTCTTGCAATCGCCATACCGCGTGACTACGCTAAGCACGTTCCTCAACATCTATTCGATCCAACATAACTTTTCTGACCATATCGATTCTAGTACCCGCCAACTTTCGAAACACGATACTCGCTCGCTTAGACTTATCCTTAACATGCACTACATCATTCCTTTTTCCTCGATAAAATTTCTTATGCGACTTCTTCCGGGTCATCCTATGGGACTTCAACATTCACTTGATTTGGCGGTCAAGTCTTCTAGGGTCATCTGCCCCGAAACTACGCTCGATAATTGAAGATCATCAACGAGGGACAGTTACAACGAACCATGCTATATCCTATCGCGGAGCCAAATCAATTCCCGACGATTTCTATGAGACTTTACCCAATCCGACATACCAATCATAATTTGTCTACCCCCGTACAACTGATGCGCCGTTACTACCCGAGTCACTTAGGCACTACCGTTGACAATATCGCAACCGAGCAATATTTGTTTGCCTCCGTTCGAGTCTATCCACTCATGGCCAATATCTGACACACTTCTAGGCTTATCGCATAATCCTCAATTTTGCCTTCGTATCAAACCACAAGTCCATATCAAATTTGCCACGCCTCGCAAGTTCGATCATCCCCGCTGGATGAATCACCATACCAGCGCTCACGCGGAATGATCGTTCTAATTTGACGTGACGCATGTGCGAGGCTGGTGTTGCGCTCGCTCAAGACAAGAATGTCAGCATAGTGGTTATCCACGAATCAATCTAGACACTTTCGATTTCATCCAAGCAATATCCATCGACTCTTAAATTCTCCGAAGCGTCCCTACCGTTATCATCCAAACTGCCATCAACTTAACTTGCATCTTATTCATCCAACAAAAATGCTCAACATAATTTTCGTTCATTCGATCCGAGTATTCCCGAGTTATTGCATATCGTCTTTGATACGCCTCAATACCATCGTCGATATGCATAACTTGAACATCTTCCTTTCTCATAAGCTCAAACCCGTTGCAATCATTGCCATTATCCGAACTCGAATACGAATCAAGTCTCGCACTTATTAAAATCCATTCAGTTGTAACTACTTAACATCGTCGCGACACAATTTTCTAATTCACGTATTCATTCTCATATCCCTAACTCGTACTTCCAATCGTGCTACCGACTCATCGTGCTAACTCAAATTCGTTCGCACGATTTCTCCGTACCTACCCAATTCATTCCGAATGGTTTTCGTACCGACTTAACTCAACTCAACCAAGTCAACTATTTCCTCGACGCAATATTTCTTTCGCTACGCTCCGTCTATCGTTCGACTTACACTTAACGAATCCTTGTCCGTGGTATCATCCATAAGTACGACTTCGCACATAATCGTTCGACTCAATTCATCGTAGCATACTTGCATCGATTTCTCTCAAGTCAGTCCTACTCGAGTCTCGGCACTACTTCGTCCGTTGAGGACAAACATATCGTAACAACATAATCGTTTCGACAAAATCTATCGCAAGTCACCAACTGGCTTAACATAGCTATCGTTAAGTGGTATTCCATATACCACTCAGGATCGAGCCTATCGTTATCGATACAATACTTCACTATACTGATCGCATAATTGGTATTGCATAACCACTCGAAATCGAGTCATTACTCGACATCACATTCCGCATAGGTCCGACATCTATCTTCTAATCAACTATTCCGTATGGCGATCCTTCCGATCCCAGCTCTAGCGTTAGCTCAAGTTTGGCACACATTCCATCTAACCGTACCATGGCGATCGTATCGATCACACCCGCAACATTCGCTTATTCAAAGCTCAACGCGGCATTCGGCCAACATCTATGTTCGCCTACTCAAGTTGACTCGTTCAAATCGTATCCACGATCTTCCAATCTCGCCCATTGCAACTCGTGTAACAATTTACTCTCGATACTTAAGGTCATTTCTCAATCTCGTGCAACATATCGCTATCCATCTGCATAGCCATACAACACGTATCATACCATACCGACTCGTTGCACTGATGCAACGAACGATTCACGACTTGCTGCACTCTGTGCAACCAACAACACCTAACCATTCGCATAGCCACATAATACGCATCGTCTCACATATCGATCCGTTGCACTTCGTGCAACCAATAACACATATCTCCTCGCACTTCATGCGACCAACAACACATAACTCCTTGCACTTCGTGCGACCAACAACACATAACTCCTCGCACTTCGTGCGACCGACAACACATAACTCCTCGCACTTCGTGCGACCGACAATACATATATCATTGCACTTCATGCAACCAACATCACCATATTCGTTGTACTTCGTGCAATCAACGACTCATAACTTTCTTACACTTCGGGAAACCATAATCTCGTAATCCGTTGCACTTCGTGCAACCAACACTCCATAACTCGTTGCACTGCGTGCAACCAACGTTCTCCGATGGCACTCGGAGATAGCGTGATAGTCACGACATACTTATGGCAGATGTACGCACTTAGTATAGACTTATTGTATGGAACGTCCAATGTAGCGTCGAGGAGATCCATGAGCCATGCGGTTGCGAAAACAACTTAGAGTTAACTGAATTCGATAGCAAAGCAACTGAGGGTCAAAGAGATTCATGCACGGTCCAGAGGATGGAACCGCTCTGATACCAACTTGTCATGCCCCGATCCAGGAAATCGCTCGTCCTCGCTAGATTTTACCCGAATTATCGTCCTCGCTGGGGCGTGATACCGCATGAGCCTGGAGTTGCGCTCGTACAAGGCAAGATAACAGGTTCACACAGAACTATCTCAATTTGATAACATAAACAGCGGAAGGGAAACAGAGTATACAACAAGAATCTCTTTTATTCATAATGAACTGAAGGTTACAAAGGCACTTAAAAGCCCAACTTAACATGCCAATTGGCTACAACGCTCATGATCTCTCTAGCTCACAAAGAATTACACTGTTCCATACATTATGCCTCTTTATAGCCACCAAGTTGTCTTCGGCCGAACATCTCCATGTCGCAAGTCCGAACGCCTATGCGGAAGCTCCTCTTGAACGCCAAGGACTCCATGCCTCGGCACGTCCAAGCCAAGCTCTGCCCCGAACCAATCATAACCTGAGCCTGCACATAAACTAGTAGAGGATTAGTGCTTTCGTCCTCGCTTCGCACTGATCAAGACCTACTCGCACCCAAACCAAACACTTAATCATTAAGTGAACGTGCATCTTAAATTGTGATCTTTCTATTTAGCCTTAGGATCAGTTTCATGGCAAAACTTAAACATAGCACATTATCGTAAATGTGTCCCAAACCATGTTTCTGCAGCAGATACAGTTAGCCATATTATGAATATAGACATAGTGTTCGTGTACATCCCGTCCCATTTTTCTTAGCCTGCAGTGGTTAGGACTTAACATAAGCAAACATACGATTCGTACAACGACCAATCATAAATGTAAACATATGCATAATGGGTGGCAGGCCCTGCGCCTGCACCCAGCTCTCATCTCAGCCCATCGGCCCTAACTGTATGAAGGTCACGGTATTTTGCACCGTAATGGACTTGGCATCTCATATGTGTAAGCCTACGATCACTTCGATACGGGTTGCTAGCCCAGTATCCGAAGGATCCCAAACTTACGGATATCATAGCTTATCACAGCACTGGACGGTCGCAATCCGTTCGAATGTTGTGCACCATAAATACCACACATAATTCTCTCCTAGGCCGAACGGTCCCGGCGCCCCGGCGTAACCGTTCGAGGGAAGTCGTACCCATGCACGGGCCATCCGAGTCCATTGACCATACAATACGTACCATATCATACAATCCATAGCATACCAACCGATCTCGTATTCCATAAACATAGTCACGCACATAAACGGTTTCCCGTGCCATAAACATAATCCACCATTCATATAGGGAGCTCCGTCGGCGTTATGCCCCAACACATCCATATTGATGCACGATGCCCAACGGCTTAGTCATCTCATACTCGTATTCAACGCGTACCATTCGTAAGTTATTCTCATAGCATAATTCCGTATTATTTAGTCTTTTCGTAACATAAGTGCCCGAGGGCACGCTCAACGCCGTATTCAATGTTCTACGCCTAGTGTTCAATATTCTCGGAGCCGTGCACATGATGCACATCTCAATATCGTCTTTCAATATTCTACCATCATTTCCCTACCGTGACTCATACATTTGATGCACGTCGCTTCAATGTTTCGATTGTTCAATGTTCTATCTTAGTGGTTCAACACATACTTAGACCTTTCGTTGCCGAGCCATGCTCGCTAACTCGATAACATCTTACGCATACCATAACATATTTTATTAGACGTGAAGGAATAGGGAGAAAGAGTCAAGATAAGTCGATACGCCTTACCGTTTCGCTGAGTTGAAGCGGCTCGCTTCCATAACTCGGTCGCATAGCTAACTCCCGGACTTAGCCACTCGGTTGACTTGGCCTATCACGCCCATACCACGATCTGTAACCCAGCATAAAGGCATAGCCTTTGGCCAACGCAACACTTGCATCGATTCATATCGATACCTCATCGGGTTAACGCAACTCTTCGAGTCAACGACTCATCGTAATGCGCCGATGCGGAGCGGGGCATTACACATTGTTCGAATTTGATTGATTGGACATCGTATGTAACTTGGTCGGCAGAAACCATGTGGACGGACAAAGTTGTTTTGAATATGTTGCCGGTGCTAGAGTCTGAGTCCCAGAGGGAGGAATCAGAAGAATGAGAACAACGATCTGCTTTATCATCTGATCTTTCGGGGGTTGTTGGAAGAAAGACATAGCCCAAACCAATACCGTTTCGTTGGTAGTAGTTCTCGGGTTTGTCGGGAGGTGCAAAGTGTCGAATTGGCAACCGTCGTCTTCGACCGTAATTTATCCCTTCGTCGCTTTTGATGTCATATCCTAAATTCTGAATGATATTCTTGGCCTGCTAACTATACCAAAAAAGTTGCATTTTCCCAGAGTCATAGTCAGCTTCTGTGTTGTACTTGGAAGGAGTAGAGTCTGGAACGAACTTTCTCTCGCCAATTATACGACCGAAGATGATTAGCTTTTCTTTTTTCTTTCTGGCTGGAATGATAAAGTAGTAGATATCTTCTGGGTAGACTTTTTCCCATAGGTGAGGCATCGTGATCGACATACAGAGGTGTGGTCCTATGCCGTTCTCTAGGGCGTATATCGTATCTATGTAATGGTTTACAGATTGATAGACATCGGAATATTTCAAAGATAAACCTTTACTAAGGAAATACGCAAGTTTTTCTTCAGGCATAGCATCATCCGCTGAAGGTACATTATTCTGAGTATTGATATACTCAATGAGAGGGTCATCATCTGGAAGAGGAGCCACAGTCATGGCCGAGTTCACCACATAGGGTAATTCTTCAGGATTGGGAGGATGAACATCAGTAGGTTCCCCTTTGGGTGTTTTGTTGAGAGTGATGGTCAATGGTTTGATTTTATCAGGTTTCTTCTTCTTTACCCAGATTGTGAGAGGCTTCGGGGTACTTTTTGGAGTAGTACTTCCTTTGACTCGGACAATCAGGGGACCATCGTTGGGGGATGGAGGTGCTTCAGCTTCATTGCCATCATCCTTGGGGGATTGAGATTGGTAAAGTACCGAATCTCCATAATAAGCTTCGATGCCCTTGAAAGGATCGACGTCAGCAAACTCTGTCTTTACGACACCGTCGCTGTTGACGTACTTGAAGCACTGGTGAAGTATGGAAGGGACGATCATGTTCTCATGTATCCATGGACGTCCCAGCAAGACGTTGTAGGATACATTGGCATCGATCACATAGCAGGAGACCTCTGTTCGGAGATCACCGATCTGGCATTTGAGATAAATCTTGTCCAGCGGATGGCTCCGACCAGCATTGAAAGCCATGATAGTTGTGTTGGTCGCGGATAGCTTGTGCAGAGGAATTTCCAGGATTTGAAGCAAGCTTCTGGAAATGATACCGAGGAAGGATCCTGGATCGATGTGTATGCGGTCCACCTTGATCGCCCCGATATACCTTATATAGTACAGGGGTCTATCATGACGATTATTTTTTAGTAGCATGTCCTCCTGTAAGAAGGTGATGTTGGGCACCACTTCTATAGTACTGTGACAGTAGGGGCAGGAGACAGGATCTTCAGTGGGAGCTTTGACCTCAGCGAGGTAAGAGTCGGCATGTAGCAATGCCTCACTTAAGGCCTTCCGCGTTTCTTTGGAGAGTCGCAATAGATCGAACAGAGACAACCTGGCGGGTGTCTTGGCTAGCTGAGCCAGTATGTCAAAGTTGTAGGGTCGATCCATGCCTTCTGGAGCTGGCGCCTTTAGAGACTTGTCAAACCGTATCTCCTTTTGCTTGGATGTGGTTTGAGGTTGGACGGGCTGGCTTTTGAGCTTGTAGGGGCAGCAAGAGCTTGAGAAGGCAGTGCTTCTTCTTGTGCGGGATCATACATCCGAAGAGAAGTCTTTTCCGATCACGTCTCGCCAGATAGAACCTCATAGATGGGGGAGGATACCATGTGGCATGGCTTAAACTTCTTGCCCCTTCTTTCTTTGGGAGGTGCTACCCCCTGCGTCACTTCTTGGACAAGGTCCGGATGGACCCACATGATCTCACCATATCCAGTTGTGAGTGGGACCAAGGTTGAGTTGCGAGCTGGTGGTAGGTTGATGACTTCTATCATTGCCTTGGGGATCGGGACCACGCCATCTGGGACTTCTGTAATAGGAAAGTCGCTAAACTGAAGAGAGATCATGTTAGATGGAAAACCCCTAAATTTCTACTGTATTTTTTTATTTTATTTTTGGTACTGAATTAAAATTTTTGTATTGTACGTCTCGTAGTCATATTGTACGTCGTGCACAAAATTTTATTTTTCGTTTTGCTCGACAAGTGCGAATATGTGCAAGGTACATATTTTCAGAAAAATATTTTTATATAGATTTATTTTTATGGAAAATATAGTTTCCAAAATAATTATATCTATTTGTCGTTATTGCCAAAATCTTATTAAAAGGGTAATTTATTTTGTTGTTTAAAAATAAGTAGTAGTTTAGAAAAATATATTCTAGATAATTGCGAAATTTGAAATTTGCGTATTAATCTATATTATCATTTGCAAAAGCTACTTTATAAATTAATATTTAAATAATATTCTTGATTTTCGAAATTTATAAATAGCATATTTTAATAGATGTGAAAAAGATATTTTTAATCTTGTTTAATTTAATAGTTTATAAATTTGGATAATTTAAATTTGGAAAGAATTTTATTGACCTTATTTTAAAATGGCTTTTAAATTTAAGATAAGTTTTTATATATTGAATTGAATTTTTAAACCGATTTTAATTAATGGTAGAATTTATATTTATTAGATGATCTAGATTTAGAATAGAATTTTATTTCAATTGAGATTTGATTTAAATTGAATTCGTATGAAGATTTGGATTTGTTTTTAAATTAAATTATGATTTATCTAATGGAGATTTAAACAATCCGAATCTTTATCCTAATGGGAATTCCCACATCCTATATATATAGGCAGGTACTCCTCCATAATTTCCATCCACAACCCAAAATTTGTGCACCGTGTCTGTGCCTCCCATCTACTATAATCTCCATTACACATACATAAATTTTCGTCACGTCCGACAGACCGGCCGTCCAATCCACCTCGTGTCGAGACACATCCCGACACGACGACCCAAATCCAATCCCTAACCTAATCCCACAACCTCCCCGCACATCAGCACCCCTGCCTCCTCCACGCACCACTACCACGTCGACGTCATCAACGTCCCCGTCTCCCTACCATCGCTCGACTCGCCCCGTCCTCTCCGCCATACTCGCATCCCGACAACCACCATCGCCATGTCCATCACCGTCCTCACCGTACCCCTGTTCTCAACCACCACCGCCATCGTCTCCGTCTTGCCGCCATCACCGCCGTCAACTCGGCGACCACAACAGAAAAGTAAAAGGGAAGATGGAAACTCTTACCGACCGCCAGATGACCGTCGCGTCCCTCCGCCCAGATCCGGCGTCTCAACGTCGAGCAGACTGCTCTGCGTCTCGCGACGAGCCCGGTCACCGATTCCCAACCGCCGGCCACCACCCGGGGTGCGCCGCCTCATCCTTCCCCGGGCGCAGCCTCTCCGCCTCCAACGAAACCCTCTTCGCCGGCGCTCCCTCCCAGCCGAGCCGTGCCTCCGGCCGGCGGTCACACCCCTCCGAGCTCGGGGGGAAGCACCACCCGCCGCTCCTGTCTGCCTCCTCCACCATCGAAACCCCGCACCGCCGCTTCAGTTCTCCTCGCCGCGCCGGAGACCCTTCCGCACTCCGCATCCACCTAACTCCGGCGAGCCAACACGCTCTTCCCGCCGCTCGAGACCGGCGCCGCCTCTTTCCGTGGACCGCGCGCCGTCCAGATCGCACCTCCGCGTGCAGCGCTCGACCGCCCGTTCCATCCGCTGGCAACAGGCACCGGAATCGGCCCCAATCGGTGAGTAAACCTGCTCACTTTCCACTCTCTCTCTCTCCCTCTCTCTTACTGTACGGGTATATTGGGGGGAATGAATGTTAGGGCTTCTAACATTATTATGTTATTATTATTATTATTTATTATTATTATTATGAATAGTAGTATTATTATGATTATTATTTTCAATATTATTATCATATTATTATTATTATTATTATTATTATTATTAGGAATTTTTGTTATGATATATTTCAAATAAATGTAACCAATGTGTACCTAAAACGTGTTAACCCATAAAAGTAGCTTCCAAATTATTTAATGTATTATAGTATTTTTCGAATACTTATCTAGTAAAAAAAAATGTATTTTTCCTTTCTCCTTTTTATATCTATAAAATTTATATACGAACCTAGAATTTAGTTTTAAAAAAAATGATTTTTGTTGTTCTCCTCAATTATTTATCTTGACGTATATTGACTAATAAAAACGTAGTTTCCTAAACTTGTGAGGTATATAGATTATTTTTAAATAGATATTTAAAATTATTTTGACTAATAAAAAGATAATTTCCAAATTGTTTATATAAAAGATTTCCAAGTATTTACGTGAAAGTATTATAATAATATTTTCTAAAATTTGTATATGTATCTATCTCCACAAATTCTCCCCAATTATCCCCTTGATCACGACTAATCGTGCATTTCTTTTTCTCGTGAATTTTGGACGCTTACCCATCGACCTCGGCTATTGGACAAAACAGAACTTGTCGGATCATCGCACCACCTCAGACGATACCCCAGGCAAGACACCTTGCCTTTACTGTTTAAATTTTCTGCTCAATATCATGCATGTTTTAGTTGTTTCTTTTTAAATTATATGTAAATGCAAATTACTATATTTTATACAATTGGCTTAGAGTTAAGGGACTACCGTCAAATTTAGTGTATCTCATTGACTTGCCACGATTGTACACGAGTTGTGTGTGAGAGTTGTGAGTATCATATAGAGGTCACTTGCGTGTGGGGTGATCCCCCGTACGCATGCGTAGGAATAACTGTCAATAGATGCATGATTAGAAGACTTGACAGTTATCTATATTAAAACAGTGTGGTGGAAACGACACGTGTTTGTGTGTCATGATTATGACACATGTATAGTATCATTGGGGGGGAGGGGACAGCTACTAGCGTAGGGGCTACTTTTTACACATATTTTGGGAGATAGCATCTCGGATGAGCGCTACGTGTTACCCGGCCGATAGTGTCTCGGATGAGCGCTACTTGTTGGCCACTCTTTATTACATGCTTGAGACAGTCCCTGCGTAGAACGTTGTCCTCTAAATTGAACTACACATAGAATGGTTAGGAACCTTTACCCATGTATACTTTTCTATTGAGCTTTATTTATTCAGTTATCGGCATGATATTATGTGTCTTGTTACGTCCCTCTGAGGACCTGGTTTTTTTCCCAGGTGTGTGTTTTCGTGAATTCTTGCAGGTGCTTTAGCTAAGGTCATTCCTTCCTTCATGATGATTGCTCTTGGACTCGCCATTGCTTTCGCTTGCTAAATTCTTTCCTTGTATATTTTTCCATATTTAATTTGGTTGGTAGTGGACTTTGTCTCCGCCCAACTATAGTGTACTTATCAAAGTTGCTTTATATCATTATTTAACTTTGTGGATGAGATTTAGTTGTCTTGGATTACTATATTTACAGCTTATGTATACATTCGAGGTCCATGCATTTCGTATGTATACAGCTGGCATGTCTACGTACTTGGTCCTACGTATTTTGGGACTGGGGCGTTACATGTTTTTGTGGTGGCCCATGCAAGTCTAGTTTGTCGTTTTGGTTACATAACTGTACCGAACGGGCCTGCAATATAGGAGTAGAGTCTAGAATCTCATCTGTAGTGCCCCGACCCGCAAGATGCCTTATGATGGATGGTTGGTTCGATGAAGCCTTATTGGACTTGGGAATATGTGAAGGATCGCTTGGAAGTCTATGCGATCGTGGCAGGAATCGTCCTATGAATGTGAGTAGTGTTGAACCCTTCAAAGATCCTTTAGCTTCACGCTTAAAATAAGGATAGTATGCTATGTTTCTTGTTGAATTGCTCAATAACACCTTGCATGGAATTTGGAAAGATAATGAAAGATATTAATCACCTGAACGTAAACTGTTGTGGCTAAATCAAATGTATGCTTGTGCGATGTTGCGATGAATTGCATGACAGGTGAAGGCAAGTCCCAAATATTTGGGCGGTAAGTATATCGAGCTTTGGCTCAATGAATAGTTGGCAAACAGATGTTAAGACCCAAGAACTGGACAGTGAGTATGCTTGCTTTGCATTCGAATGAGTGTTTGCTTAACAGATGCTAAGTCCCAGGAATTGGGCGGTGAGTACACTGAGTTTGATTGGAAAGATGTTTGGTATCAAAGATGTGGCAAGGTATTGGGTAACAACATTCCATTATCCTGTCGCCGATGTAGAATGTCGATTACGCCAAGACCCTGGATTGGGCAGATGATAATGTGAGCATTGGCTCAAGGCATGATGGCTAGATGGCTAGATGGCAAGATGGCAATACGAATGAGAATGATGGTTTTGCTTAGTTTTCCTTATCATGCATTATATGTTTTCTTCTTAGATAAGTTGCATATAGTTGCATGGTCATGGACAACTTGTCGACAAGGTGGTTTCTCGAACGGTATTCCTGGGCCATGGAAACCGGTTCGTCCTAGGGGAAACCAATGCCGAAGTAGTGGCAGTGCTGAAGTAGTAGCACGGTATACAGGACTTGCAGTGGGGCTAGCTACCTGCACTGCAAGGGCGCTGTATACCTGTAAGACGGTCCAGGATGGCGTGTCGCCAGTGACCTTCATATAGATAGGTCAGGTGCTAATGATGTCTTATGCAGGCAGAGTAAGTTATTACTCAAATACAGGAAAGAATGTCGGCTGTTGGTAAGAATCACCTGAACGGTGATATTCATATTGAAACATGATATTGTTTCTAACAATGTCTTGTGCAGGCAGAGTAAGTATTATAAATGTACAGGGATGGCTACACGACCGTGGGTAAGAATCACCAAAGGGTGATAACAGTATGCTTTTAATTATGTTGGCTATGAGATTTGCATGCTTTACTTCTTGTCGGCTATAACATGAAATTGATCCTAAGGCAACAAGAAAGACCACTGTTAATAATGTTCTGTAACATGATTACTTAGTGCTGTCTTCTTAGGTGAATTGGGCCAGCACCGCTCGCCAGTACATTGATGATGTACTGACCCACGTTGTGGGCAATATTACAGGTGTTTGCTTGGGGGAAATCCTGTGAATCAGTGCTTGGCATCGATGAATCGGATGGGTGTGCAGAAGCTCTTCTTTCAAGACGATGACTTCTGCTATACGGGACATAATGTATGGAACAGTGGAACTCAGATGTACCAGTGAGATTGTAGCCATATTGGCAAGTTCATTGTAAAGAAGTCGGTATATTCGTTGTAGCCTAAAGGGCAAGTGTATACATTCAGTTGGCTATTCAAGAGCCTTGTATTGTAAACTCTGTATTCCTCTGCGAGTCTTGTAATCCATTTTGATTATCAATAAAGAGATATATTTCTTCATAAATTGTGTGACTTCAATTTATCTGCTTGGTTCTGCTGCCTTGTCGATGTTTTTTTGAGAATTACCAGGAACTGTAATGGTTTTGCCTTGTACAAGTGCAATCTAGACTTGTACGGCATCACGCCCAGTGGCTTGTTTTCGATCCTCCGGGATCGGGGCGTGACATAATGGTATCAGAGCACGGCTTTACGTCCTTGGATTCCTATTCAATTTGTTTCGAATCAATGTTGCTACTAAGATGATTCAAAGATTGCTTCCGCGATTATTCAAAGTTGCTTCCGCGGTGAATCAAAGTTGCTTCTACGAATACTCAAAGATGCTTCCGCGATGAAATCAAAGTTGCCTCTATGATGACTCATAGTGCTTCTGCGATTGTTCTGTGTTGCTTCCAAACTATTCTATGTTGTTCCCTTGACTGAAAGTCCGTTGATCATTCTAACCTCTCACTGGGTGTTCCATACAATAAGTCTAAATATGTGGGCTGTGATATGTGTGTTTTGTTGAATTTCTAAAAGTTACCAAAAAGAATAACAATGATGCGATGCGATAAAAAGTTTGTGATGTATGCTGGATGTCTTATGTGTGGGATTCTTTGAGTCGATTGTTATGCAGCAATCGACCGTGGGTAATGGCTTGGTATGTTGGAACAGAATGTGCATGAATTTCAGTGAATGGGAATCGACCGAATTTTGAGTCGGTATTTGTGGTCAGCATAACCACTGCAGGATGGATTGTCCATGTTGGATGTTGGTTTGATACGAAGGAATATTATGTTTGGAATGGCTTGAGCTCTGGGTGGTATATTACATATACCCTTGTCGTGATAAGATGTCCCTTGACCCTTGATATGTCTATGATCTTGTGATTGCTTTACCTATAAGGTAGTGGGTGGTATCGAATCGTAGCTGAGCTTACGATTGATACATGTTGGCTAGGCGTGTTCCTTGATTGTTAAGTTGGATGACCCGTTGTGAGATTTTGATGTGTTCAGATGGACCATCGCTAGACCTTGTCGGTTAGCATTAAGTTGGGTAATAAGAGAATTGAGAATATGAAATGGATGCCTTGGTTGGGAAAGAAAAGAATTTCAGATTCAGGCGAGTACTTGAATCAGTGGGTAGAAGGATTGTAGACTTGGTAACGATAGTGTGGTGTTGCTATCGAAAGATTTTGTGGGAATAACTATGGACCGAATATTGAACGATGTTGGAATTGAGTTAAAGAAATTGCATGTTGGATATCGATAGAACTGATGGTAATGTTAGACGCTTATCGGGATGTTGCGAATGATTTAGAAAATGCAGAGAATTGCATCGACGACCGAAAAGATTGAGAATGGGCTTGTAGAATTGATGATCTTAGCACGTGGTACAGTGTGCTTGAAGGAAATTGATGTCCCGAATTAACAAGTTATGACCCTTGACTATTTTGAGGCATAGAGAATGGGTACTTGTCCCTTGATGCATGAAAGAGTGGATGTTCCTTACGAGAGTCGAATGGCTGGAATACAAATAAGTATCGAGGTGCAGCGATATGTAATAGACCCTGTCAATAGATGTTGTTGTCGCATGAATAGCAAGTTTGGTAGAATATAGAATTGTTGGATTATGACTTAGCCGATGAGTTATGTCATGTCCACTAAGATGACCGATATATGATGCGAGATGATTGGTGCCATAGAGATTGGATCGATACATGAATAGTAAATCTTCTTATGAGATCACAAGGAGGTGATGCAAAACTAATATTGATGGTTAACGTGAATTGCTAAGAGATGTCCGTGTTGGTGTTAGAAAATTTATATGATGCCTCGGAAGAAATATGATTATAGTTGCCTGATTTTTGTTGGTTAAAAGAGTACAGACCGTATCGATGATCTAAGAATGTGGGAAACGATTATGTCGCGAAGAGACCGTAAGATAAGAGATCATAAGTGATAAAGTATTGAGATAACAATGTCGGATGATGATTCAGAATAGTTGACCCGATTGAATAGACATATGAGTACGATATGAGGGTGCAAGTCGGATTAAACAAGTGATGCTATGTCTATGCAAATGGAAATTGAAAGTTGAATATTCTATTGAGGAGTTTTATATGATAGCTTCGAGATTGACCCATAGAATTGTGGGATAGAATTGTTGGATAGAATTGTCGGATAGATTTGGTCGGTTGCGGGTAAGTCTAGAATGAGACTTCGTTGGGTATGACTCGAGTATGAGTACGGGTAGAAAGACTTGACCCTAGATTGTTGGCTGGTTGCCTAGAGTGTCGGTTTGTTGCCTAGATTGTTGGTTGCTTGCTTAAGTTGTCCGTGTTGGGTATAAGTTCATAAGATTGGGATGGCGTCCCATGTCCCTAAGTTGGTCGGACCATAGAGTTGCCCTATGTTGAGAATTGGTTGCCTCTAAGATAAGAGATAAGTATGTCCCTGATAGCTACTCATCTCATATGGGTTAGCTGAATGTCTGGTTTAGCTTAGATTAGCTGACCGTAGAGACTTGATTGTATGCTAAGTTGACTATTGGAAAACCGTAGGATGTCCCTATTGGTGTTGCATGAGTATAGTTGGAATGAATAAGATGTGTTGGAAGGTAGGCTTTGGAATGGAATAGATATTTGGGAAATTTTGATGTTATAATGTTGGATGGGATGACGGATCATGTTGGTATTGGAAATTGAGTTGCCTTGGTTGAAATGTTGGGAATTATTAGAACTGGTTGGATTGGTTGATTGATATTGAGCTGCGAAAATTGTTGGTAGTGCTTTGAGATAGTTGGAATAATTTCATTGACTGGATCAAGATTGAGGATAAGTGTAATGACGGAATTGGATAGTGCATGTAGCCGAGATCGGCGAATGTGAATATGAATGACCCTCAGAATTAATGTTGCTGGAATATGATAGTTGCCTATGCGAGAGGATAAATATGTTGGCTCGATCAATAAGAGAAAATATTGGAGGACAGCAAGAAATGTTGCTAGAGAGAAATTGTGGTACAATTTGAAGGATGGTACGATTTGAAAGATGGATCATGATCGAGAAATTTACAAGTTGCAAACAATGTGTATGGATGCGAACGATGATGAGTACAAGATTTGACCGATGAGAATCGGGGTATCAAAATAAATGTTGCAATAGGATTTATCAACTTTGATGGCATGGATGACAATGAACTTGAAAGGAATACTTGATACATCTAAGTCGAAATATCTTGAAATGTTGGATCGGTTGAGGAAAATTTATCGAATTGGAATTGGCGACATCTATCGTCTTAGTATTTGGTTGGAATATTGAATAAACAAAGTGGGATTATACAAGATGCTCGAAAGGAATTACTGATGTTCGGAAGAGAAGTTAGACCGTAGCTCGTTCGTTTTCTCTATCACTAAACTTGGCTGAAGTGCATGTATTTCGGGGACGCCTAAAATATGTGTATGATTCCAACTAAGTGATATGCTGAATTCAAACGAAGTCACGGGAAGGATTATTATGTGCTAAGGATTTGCACGAGTGTTGGAGGAAAGATCAAAGATGGAAAACTATGCTAAATTAATTGGGATGCTGTAACGAGATGGCACATTACTTGAAATTAATCGAGAGATTGCAGAAGAATATTAAATGGTGAAAGTTGATTTTTGAGAAGTTTCATGAAAAGCTTGGTTGAAGTTTTGGGGATGAGTTTTGTTTTAAGTTTCGAGGACGAAACTTTTTCTGGGTGGTATATATTGTAGTGCCCCGACCCGCAAGATGCCTTATGATGGATGGTTGGTTCGATGAAGCCTTATTGGACTTGGGAATATGTGAAGGATCGCTTGGAAGTCTATGCGATCGTGGCAGGAATCGTCCTATGAATGTGAGTAGTGTTGAACCCTTCAAAGATCCTTTAGCTTCACGCTTAAAATAAGGATAGTATGCTATGTTTCTTGTTGAATTGCTCAATAACACCTTGCATGGAATTTGGAAAGATAATGAAAGATATTAATCACCTGAACGTAAACTGTTATGGCTAAATCAAATGTATGCTTGTGCGATGTTGCGATGAATTGCATGACAGGTGAAGGCAAGTCCCAAATATTTGGGCGGTAAGTATATCGAGCTTTGGCTCAATGAATAGTTGGCAAACAGATGTTAAGACCCAAGAACTGGGCAGTGAGTATGCTTGCTTTGCATTCGAATGAGTGTTTGCTTAACAGATGCTAAGTCCCAGGAATTGGGCGGTGAGTACACTGAGTTTGATTGGAAAGATGTTTGGTATCAAAGATGTGGCAAGGTATTGGGTAACAACATTCCATTATCCTGTCGCCGATGTAGAATATCGATTACGCCAAGACCCTGGATTGGGCAGATGATAATGTGAGCATTGGCTCAAGGCATGATGGCTAGATGGCTAGATGGCAAGATGGCAATACGAATGAGAATGATGGTTTTGCTTAGTTTTCCTTATCATGCATTATATGTTTTCTTCTTAGATAAGTTGCATATAGTTGCATGGTCATGGACAACTTGTCGACAAGGTGGTTTCTCGAACGGTATTCCTGGGCCATGGAAACCGGTTCGTCCTAGGGGAAACCAATGCCGAAGTAGTGGCAGTGCTGAAGTAGTAGCACGGTATACAGGACTTGCAGTGGGGCTAGCTACCTGCACTGCAAGGGCGCTGTATACCTATAAGACGGTCCAGGATGGCGTGTCGCCAGTGACCTTCATATAGATAGGTCAGGTGCTAATGATGTCTTATGCAGGCAGAGTAAGTTATTACTCAAATACAGGAAAGAATGTCGGCTGTTGGTAAGAATCACCTGAACGGTGATATTCATATTGAAACATGATATTGTTTCTAACAATGTCTTGTGCAGGCAGAGTAAGTATTATAAATGTACAGGGATGGCTACACGACCGTGGGTAAGAATCACCAAAGGGTGATAACAGTATGCTTTTAATTATGTTGGCTATGAGATTTGCATGCTTTACTTCTTGTCGGCTATAACATGAAATTGATCCTAAGGCAACAAGAAAGACCACTGTTAATAATGTTCTGTAACATGATTACTTAGTGCTGTCTTCTTAGGTGAGTTGGGCCAGCACCGCTCGCCAGTACATTGATGATGTACTGACCCACATTGTGGGCAATATTACAGGTGTTTGCTTGGGGGAAATCCTGTGAATCAGTGCTTGGCATCGATGAATCGGATGGGTGTGCAGAAGCTCTTCTTTCAAGACGATGACTTCTGCTATACGGGACATAATGTATGGAACAGTGGAACTCAGATGTACCAGTGAGATTGTAGCCATATTGGCAAGTTCATTGTAAAGAAGTCGGTATATTCGTTGTAGCCTAAAGGGCAAGTGTATACATTCAGTTGGCTATTCAAGAGCCTTGTATTGTAAACTCTGTATTCCTCTGCGAGTCTTGTAATCCATTTTGATTATCAATAAAGAGATATATTTCTTCATAAATTGTGTGACTTCAATTTATCTGCTTGGTTCTGCTGCCTTGTCGATGTTTTTTTGAGAATTACCAGGAACTGTAATGGTTTTGCCTTGTACAAGTGCAATCTAGACTTGTACGGCATCACGCCCAGTGGCTTGTTTTCGATCCTCCGGGATCGGGGCGTGACATCATCCACCTACTTGACATCCTTTCTTGACTTCAACTTTCGAACTCTCGTTCGACCTCCTTGATTTACATCCTGCTTGAACTCCTTCTACTGTAAATTCTCATCTTTCGTGCTTAGTAATAGATAAAAAGATGACTACACTACTATATACTTATTGGTCAACCATATGGCTAGAAGGGTTACATTGGCAATTGGAATACATTTAAGGCTCTAATCGAATTAAAAAGGCGTTTTTTTAAAAAAAAGGTGTGATTTACCTATTGGTGATTGTAAATAGGATAACAAAGGAAGTTGTAATCTTGAGATTTCTAGGTAGTGATCATCAAAGGATTGTTAGGATTTTATTTTATTTTGATACTGCAGGAAAATAGTTAGAATCTATGCACAATTGATTTATTTTCGAATTTTGATATTTATGATCTATTGGATTTTAGCTATACGTCTTTGAGCAAATATAAAACTAATTTAATTTTCAAGTCGTGATATTTTATGATTTATTGAGTTATAGTTATACGCCTTTGAAACAGTTATAAATTTGGTTTGAAAATGATCTTGGATTTTAAATGTAGCAGTAGAAATTATTCTCGTACAACTTACGATTAGTATGTTTCTTAAATTTCAAATTTTAAGTGGAAGCAGTGATTTTTAAATTTTGGTTTAAAATATTTCAGAAGTTATAGAAATAATTTTTGAGGAAGATTTTCAAATTTTTAAATTGTGTCCTGTGATTATGATTTACAATTCTATTTAGATTTTGAGTTAAAAGTTTTGATTAGGATTATCAATAAATTGGTAAAAAAAAAGTTTTGATGTGAAAAAAAAAAAAATTTGAATCATGTTGTCGGTTATGGTTGATAAGTGCACTAAAATATTGAACTTCAATTTTGAGATTGCTTTTTAATATGCTAAGAGTTTTTCTAGAGTTTTTCTGGAGTTGTTTGAAAATTTTGGGTTTTAAAATTTTATTTGATTATGAAATTATTTTTTGGATTCGTGAATTATGAACCCTTGCTTTAAATAGTTGGATTTTAAACGTTAAATTTTGAAAAAGTTAGTTGTAACATAGTAAAAGTTTACTTTGTGATTATTAAAGGAAATTAAATTGTTAGCTATGATTTAATTGAACAGTTTAGAGTAAATACAAATTTAGTAGTTTATATTTTTATTGAGAAACTTTTGGAGGAAACTCCAGTTAAATTTTTTTAATTATAGGCCACTAAGATAACTTTAAGGAGTTAGGAGTATTCCATACTAATAGCCATATCCCTCATGACCATGGTAGTAGTATATACACAAGTGTTGTTAATCATCTACCAAATTTACATGACTGTATCTCTATCTTGACACACTCGATCTTTCCCTCAAATCTCGATCTTTTATGGTAACCTTCTAACCCAGTTGCAAATCGAATGATGGTTAATTGTTCATTGACTGTATTCATTTATGAGGCTTTTTTTCTTTCTCTCTAGAATTGTGATCCTAAATTATTTTGCTAAATTTCTAATTAGTTTTGTTGCATGCTTTAACTTGATCGCCTTTATTTTTGAGTATTACTATTCACCTCATGAACTCCCACTTTCTATTTTAGATATTTTGGCATCCCATATCGTGACTTGAATATTTGGAGCACAACACTAGACTTTTCCTTCCCACAAATTTCACAAGCAAGACCTACACGAGTCCACCTTCATGTAGGTATATCACGTGCCACTAAAACACGTCTCCTTGTACTTTATTTTTTTATGATGCGACTTACGGGTCATAAAGACTGGACTCTAAACCTTACCGTGAAACCAATATACTTTTTGAACTTGAGATGAGATTCGACCTCGACTCCATTCTTTCGACCCAATATACAATTTTGTCCTACTTAATTCCTTACATGCTTCACCTTGCATTTTATCCTGATTGCTGGACTTATCACACCACTAGTTTAATTCTTTAAGTTGGGTAGAATACCTTATGAACTAGCAACCCCTTTGACCTAGTGACCTATATTATCAAGCTTATTTAGATCCTAGAATCTAGAGGACCTAACCCGTCTAGCCAACCGAGGACTTGGACAAGAAGACTATAAGACGACAGTATGACTTAGAATCGTTCTACCTTCTTTAAACCTTAATATCTCGTGCCTATGTATTTACCATTTTTGACTAATGATGCTAATGTAGCCTAGTTTTTGCAAGCTTATTCTTTATCGAGTTTGTTCATGACTTATGCTAATGAGCGCGCTCACTAACATATTGTCTAATCAGAACCGATGCATGATGGTCTGATCAACCGAGTGCACTTTGGTTCGCTTTTATCTATCGTCCTACGTGGATGGGGACATAGCTAAACTTACCCTCTAGAATCCCATCCACGACTGCCTTGACAATTCATTTGAATTTATTCGACCGTCTTTGAATCACGTATTCGTAATCGATAACACCTCCTTCGAACTCTATATTGCTTTCGCCTTTACCTATTTTAGGAGGACGAAGGCGTTATACTAGAACCCCCTCAAGCCATCTTATCGAGTACGACCATACTTGTATTATTTATCTATGATCTAAATCGCAACTTCTTGCGACATGATTTTGTTGAGCCTTATAATTGATTGTTCACCACCGATACCCCCTTATGTCTTCACAACCCCCTACAAATTCTTAATTTCGAGGACGAAATTCTTTTAAGTTGGGTAGGATGTAAAACCCCTAAATTTCTACTGTATTTTTTTATTTTATTTTTGGTACTGAATTAAAATTTTTGTATTGTACGTTTCGTAGTCATATTGTACGTCGTGCACGGAATTTTATTTTTCGTTTTGCTCGACAAGTGCGAATATGTGCAAGGTACATATTTTTAGAAAAATATTTTTTATATAGATTTATTTTTATGGAAAATATAGTTTCCAAAATAATTATATCTATTTGTCGTTATTGCCAAAATCTTATTAAAAGGGTAATTTATTTTGTTGTTTAAAAATAAGTAGTAGTTTAGAAAAATATATTCTAGATAATTGCGAAATTTGAAATTTGCGTATTAATCTATATTATCATTTACAAAAGCTACTTTATAAATTAATATTTAAATAATATTCTTGATTTTCGAAATTTATAAATAGCATATTTTAATAGATGTGAAAAAGATATTTTTAATCTTGTTTAATTTAATAGTTTATAAATTTGGATAATTTAAATTTGGAAAGAATTTTATTGACCTTATTTTAAAATGGCTTTTAAATTTAAGATAAGTTTTTATATATTGAATTGAATTTTTAAACCGATTTTAATTAATGGTAGAATTTATATTTATTAGATGATCTAGATTTAGAATAGAATTTTATTTCAATTGAGATTTGATTTAAATTGAATTCGTATGAAGATTTGGATTTTTTTTTAAATTAAATTACGATTTATCTAATGGAGATTTAAACAATCCCAATCTTTATCCTAATGGGAATTCCCACATCCTATATATATAGGCAGGTACTCCTCCATAATTTCCATCCACAACCCAAAATTTGTGCACCGTGTCTGTGCCTCCCATCCACTATAATCTCCATTACACATACATAAATTTTCGTCACGTCCGACAGACCGGACGTCCAATCCACCTCGTGTCGAGACGCATCCCGACACGACGACCCAAATCCAATCCCTAACCTAATCCCACAACCTCCCCGCACATCAGCACCCCTGCCTCCTTCACGCACCACCACCACGTCGTCGTCATCAACGTCCCCGTCTCCCTACCATCGCTCGACTCGCCCCGTCCTCTCCGCCATACTCGCATCCCGACAACCACCATCGCCATGTCCATCACCGTCCTCACCGTACCCCTGTTCTCAACCACCACCGCCACCATCTCCGTCTTGCCGCCTTCACCGCCGTCAACTCGGCGACCACAACAGAAAAGTAAAAGGGAAGATGGAAACTCTTACCAACCGCCAGATGACCGCCGCGTCCCTCCGCCCAGATCCGGCGTCTCAACGTCGAGCAGACTGCTCCGCGTCTCGCGACGAGCCCGGTCACCGATTCCCGACCGCCGGCCACCACCCGGGCTGCGCCGCCTCACCCTTCCCCGGGTGCAGCCTCTCCGCCTCCAACGAAACCCTCTTCGCCGGCGCTCCCTCCCAGCCGAGCCGCGCCTCCGGCCGGCGGTCACACCCCTCCGAGCTCGGGGGGAAGCACCACCCGCCGCTCCTGTCTGCCTCCTCCACCATCGAAACCCCGCACCGCCGCTTTAGTTCTCCTCGCCGCGTCGGAGACCCTTCCGCACTCCGCATCCACCTAACTCCGGCGAGCCACCACGCTCTTCCCGCCGCTCGAGACCGGCGCCGCCTCTTCCCGTGGACCGCGCGCCGTCCAGATCGCACCTCCGCGTGCAGCGCCCGACCGCCCGTTCCATCCGTCGGCAACAGGCGCCGGAATCGGCCCCGATCGGTGAGTAAACCCGCTCACTTTCCACTCTCTCTCTCTCCCTCTCTCTTACTGTACGGGTATATTGGGGGGAATGAATGTTAGGGCTTCTAACATTATTATGTTATTATTATTTTTATTATTTATTATTATTATTATGAATATTAGTATTATTATGATTATTATTTTCAATATTATTATCATATTATTATTATTATTATTATTATTATTATTATTATTATTATTATTATTATTAGGAATTTCTGTTATGATATATTTCAAATAAATGTAACCAATGTGTACCTAAAACTTGTTAACCCATAAAAGTAGCTTCCAAATTATTTAATGTATTATAGTATTTTTCGAATACTTATCTAGTAAAAAAAAATGTATTTTTCCTTTCACCTTTTTATATCTATAAAATTTATATACGAACCTAGAATTTAGTTTAAAAAAAAATGATTTTTGTTGTTCTCCTCAATTATTTATCTAGACATATATTGACTAATAAAAACGTAGTTTCCTAAACTTGTGAGGTATATAGATTATTTTTAAATAGATATTTAAAATTATTTTGACTAATAAAAAGATAATTTCCAAATTGTTTATATAAAAGATTTCCAAGTATTTACGTGAAAGTATTATAATAATATTTTCTAAAATTTGTATATGTATCTATCTCCACAAATTCTCCCCAATTATCCCCTTGATCACGACTAATCGTGCATTTCTTTTTCTCGTGAATTTCGGACGCTTACCCATCGACCTCGGCTATTGGACAAAACAGAACTTGTCGGATCATCGCACCACCTCAGACGATACCCCAGGCAAGACACCTTGCCTTTACTGTTTAAATTTTCTGCTCAATATCATGCATGTTTTAGTTGTTTCTTTTTAAATTATATGTAAATGCAAATTACTATATTTTATACAATTGGCTTAGAGTTAAGGGACTACCGTCAAATTTAGTGTATCTCATTGACTTGCCACGATTGTACACGAGTTGTGTGTGAGAGTTATGAGTATCATATAGAGGTCACTTGCGTGTGGGCTGATCCCCCGTGCGCATGCGTAGGAATAACTGTCAATAGATGCATGATTAGAAGACTTGACAGTTATCTATATTAAAACAGTGTGGTGGAAACGACACGTGTTTGTGTGTCATGATAATGACACATGTATAGTATCATTGGGGGGGAGGGGACAGCTACTATCGTAGGGGCTACTTTTTACACACATTTTGGGAGATAGCGTCTCGGATGAGCGCTACGTGTTACCCGGCCGATAGTGTCTCGGATGAGCGCTACTTGTTGGCCACTTTTTATTACATACTTGAGACAGTCCCTGCGTAGAACGTTGTCCTCTAAATTGAACTACACATAGAATGGTTAGGAACCTTTACCCATGCATACTTTTCTATTGAGCTTTATTTATTCAGTTATCGGCATGATATTATGTGTCTTGTTACGTCCCTCTGAGGACCTGGTTTTTTTCCCAGGTGTGTGTTTTCGTGAATTCTTGCAGGTGCTCTAGCTAAGGTCATTCCTTCCTTCATGATGATTGCTCTTGGACTCGCCATTGCTCTCGCTTGCTAAATTCTTTCCTTGTATATTTTTCCATATTTAATTTGGTTGGTAGTGGACTTTGTCTCCGCCCAACTATAGTGTACTTGACAAAGTTGCTTTATATCATTATTTAACTTTGTGGATGAGATTTAGTTGTCTTGGATTACTACATTTACAGCTTATGTATACATACGAGGTCCATGCATTTCGTATGTATACAGCTGGCATGTCTACGTACTTGGTCCTACGTATTTTGGGACTGGGGCGTTACATTAGCAGATACGACCTTGTCTTCAGCTTCGAGATTGATCACTTGGCTGTCGATAAGCTGTTGTATCTTCTTCTTCAGGACGATGTAGTCCTTGGTGGACTGATGCACGTACTGATGGTAAAGACAGTACTTGGGATCCTTAAGTTGGCTCGTCTCTGCAGGACGTCATGGTGGGGGCAATGTCAGCTTATTACCCTTCGTCAATGTGTGGAAGATGGTGATGACATCGTCTTCATTGAAGGAGAAGGTCTCCTTAGGTTTGTCGGAGGCACCTTGAGAATTGAAAGCTCCTTTGGATGTGTCGACCTTCAGGACTTCTCTCCCTTTACCCCCACGAACAGGGATAGTCTGAGGATGCTTGCCTTTGTCCTCAAATTTGGGTGTCTTCAGCCCCAGTAGTTCCAAGTTAGGAACATCATTTTCAGCAGCATCAGCGGCCCCAATGAAAGTGGGCCATGTATCATACTTATGTATATCTAGACAAAACTTCACTGTAGGAAGGAAGTTATGTCGACAAGTATCCATAAGTTCTGAGTCTAGTATGCCGAAGGGCCTCTTCAGTGCTAGTCGTCTGAAGCGTTCAATGAAGGCAATAATAGATTCTGTCTTCCTTTGCTTAGTCTCGATGAGAGTGGACATACTAACAAGCATGCCACTCTCGTAAAACCTGTTGAGGAACAACCTCTCCAAGTCTTTGAATGAATTGATACACCCGTCAGGAAGACTGCAGAACCATTCGAAGGCTACCCCCTGTAAGGTGCTAATAAACAGCTTTGACAGAAATGGATCGTCTCGGGGCAAGTGCAGAGTTTGTATGTTGAAGTACGTCATGTGCTGACTAGGAGAAGTCAAGCCGTCGAATGAGTTCAGCGTCAGCGGCTTGTAGTTAGGAGGGCAGGTAGCGTTCTTCCACTCAGGGGGATACGGTTGAAATATCCCCATCTTCTGCAGTTCGTCTTTGTGTGAGATGGTGTCGAGGCGAGCAACCATGGAATCAATTGCATCTTGTTGATTGAGCAGGTATTGGGAAACAGCTGCTGAGCGGTTGTCAGGTGTTGTCGGCGAAGGACCACCCCGAGTATTTGCAAGATTTGGAGGAGGTGCAATAGAATGGTACTCCTTTTATAGGGCAGGAGGGTTGTTGCAGTGAGCTGGACTAGCGTGGGCTGAGGCGTTCTACTGAGGTGGAGGAACAGCTCCAGCAGCTTGGACCTCAATGATACTGGTAAGCATATCAGTGATATTGGCGAATGCTGTTTCGAGACCCTCTAGCCGTTTACTAGTCTGATTACTAGCTTCTTCTGGTCTTTCTCCGTCCGTCATGTACGTAGATAACATACGAGGATGAACAAAGAAAGCAGTGTAACTGGTGCTGATACTGTCTGTCATCGAGTGGATAAGTCCTTCATCTTCAGGTAGAGGAGGTAGATAGTCACCATCGGATTCGGAGGGATCATCGTCCTCTGGAAGGCTACCCCCAGTGTGGGGGTCATCTGCTTCAGATTCTGAGGGAATGCTACCCCCGGCTTGGGAATCTTCGTCGTCTATATAGAATTTTGCCTTTGATCGAGTGTCCATATAGACTCCTTCAGATGTGACGGCTCGTTGGCCATCTGTTAGTAGACTTCGTCTTTTTCTTCTCGTGGAACTAAGAGAAAAGGTTGGGTTGGTGGTCCACCGTCTTTCTCTGAGGCACTCTTGTTACTTTGGAGCAACAACAGTTGATAACAATATTAGCGCACGGAAGTGCACTATGAATTGTTATGTTCTCCCTCGCTTTACGCTTATGATTTATCATGTCGCGCAAGTCAGCGGAAGGGAGTTTTTTCTTACAACCCATGTTGCATGCATCACCGAGCTTTATATGCGGGTTCGTAAGGAGAGTAGGCGCATCCAGACTTAGTTGATGTGCAGGGGCAACCCCCACACCTAGGTTCTGTGATGTCCTTGAAGACAGCCCCGTGCTATACGCGTTGGGACCTGTCTTTTTGCTGTGGGCGCATAGGCCTTGCAGACTGGGCTTAGGCGCATGCTTCTTGACAGCATGTTTGAGTCGTCTTGATGTGGGCGCATAGTATGGATCCAGAGAGCCCGGGCGCATAGCCTTGGGCGCATGACTCTGAGTACCCAACCCGTTGAAGACAGAAGTGTAAAACCCCTAAATTTCTACTATTTTTATTTTATTTTATTAAATTTGGTACTGATTTAAAATTTTGTATTGTATGCCGCGTAGTCATATTGTACGTAGCGCACGAAATTTTATTTTTCGTAATTGCTCGACGAGTGCGAATATGTGCGAGCATACATATTTGTTTAGAAAAACATTTTTTTCTATTTTTATAGTTTGTAGATAATATATATAATAATTAGTTTTAGCTATCAAAATTTCTAAATATATGAGTTTATTTATGAAAAGTTTTTTTTAACAGTTATAATAATAAATAATATTTTTATAAAATGGTATAATAGAAAAGTATATATTTGTAAATATTATTTGTGCACACATATATATTTCGTAATTATTTATTAGTTTATTTTTAAATAATAATATAATTTTCGAAATTATTATTATTAGTATTTTTGGAAAACATATTTTAAAATTATTGTGACAATTTAAATCTTGATTTGAATTGTGGATTTATTTAAATTAATATCTATATTTGGGATTTGAATTATCTTATTTTTAAACTAAAGGATGTAATTAGATTTAAATTAATTTTGATTTGGATTGATTTAAATTAATAGATGAATTATCTAATTGGATTTTAAATCTTCCTAACCATTATCCAACTGGAAATTCCCACATCCTATAAATAGGCAGGTACCCCACCATAAACTTCTCAAACACCACCATAGCCATCCATCCACCAATTCCATCATGTGTGTATCGTGTCCATGTCCATATTCCTTTCCACTATTTCTACTACTATTACAAGTTACATCTTCTTCGTGTCCACATACCGGACACGATTCTATTCCACATAACCTTTTCCCGTCTTATGTCTCGTAGGACACACCAACCCCGACACGACCTTAACCCTAATCCCTGTCTTCCAAACTACCATCGGCCACCAAATCCTGGCCAACTCCGACATGACAAATCCCCGACACTGACCGAAGTCCCATATTCGGCCACAACAGCCTAGCCAAGACCAGCCCGCTCATTTTCTATTCCGGCCGTCTCCTCTTTGCACACCTCTCCAGCCGACTTTGCTTCTCTCCACCGCCATCCGCACAGTCCCGTCCCCTTCCAAGTTCACTAGTGACAACCAAGACCTCCGCCTCGAACCCAATCACCACCGCCACCACATCACCAAAACCGCCACCACCACCATTGCCATCGACCACCCACCAGAAATCTCCAAGACTCCCACAGCACCTATCACCACCGCCAGTGCCACATCGAGACCACCGCCACTCCCAACTCCACCACAGCCGAAGACCCTGACCACGACCACCAACTCCTCAACATCACCTGAGTTCTCCACCACCCTAGCCTGCCCTTTTCCCGTTCACCACCCGTCGACCCCGAGCACCGCCCAGTACCGAGTCCATCCCTGCGTCACCGCACAGCTCCGCTTCATCCACCGCCTCTTCCGGCGCAGCGCCCGCCGACGCGATCCCACACGCAGCCGACGGATCCGCCGTGCTGTCCCTTCTCGCGGCCGTCGGCCGGATCTTGAGTCGTCGCCCGCAACCACCGCTCTCCTTGAGCTCCTCCCCTTTCCGAGCTTTCATCACCGGCGCCGCTCCTCGCCGCCCCGGCCTCCCACTCCGCAGCCGCTCCCTCTTTCCCTGGGACTCTCTCCCGATTCCGCTCCTTTTCCTCTTCATCTTCCTCACGAGCTCAGCTCTCACCCCCTCTTATTTTCGTTTTTTTTCTCTTCTCTCTCTTCCTGGGGAAGAGATGAGAATTGGGTTGTTTATTTATTTAATTATTTTTTTATATATTAAATATCAGTATATAGTATAATACTGTGAGTATAAGCTACGAGTACTTTTGGTTTGGGTACTTGTATCTGACCGTGGCTTGGAACAATAACTTGTCGCGGATTAGTTCGTCATATCTTGTCCTTGTTTGGTTGTAGGTGTGATTTACTACTTCGATGATAAGGTATTGAACCTTGTTGGAATCCGGATAGCATATTGGATTCATAGCAAGGAAAGATACGTCACCCTGAATTAGTTTACCATCTCCTATCCTTGTTTGGTTGGGGGGATGGTAAGTTAGTTCAATAGGTGTGTATTGGACCATGATATAATCCAATTGACTTATTTATTTGAGCAATATTTATTCAGTTTATATGGCATAATATTATGTGTCTTGTTACGTCCCTCTGAGGACCTGGTTATCTCTCCAGGTGTGTGCTCTTGTCTTTCGCAGGTGTTCTAGCTCTAGCCATGATCATCGCTATTTCTTCGAGGATGATTGCACTTGAATCGTCTTCGCTTCGCTCGTCAAACTCATTTTATTTTCCATGTATTTTTCTCTTACTTGTTGGTAGTGGATTTGTCTCCGCCCAACATATTGTATCAAAATAATTCATTATCATTATATGATATCTTTTATTCATTTATTTTGTCTGGATGAGATTAGTTATGGTTCTACTGTATTTACAGCTTATGTATTCATACGAGGTTTCCATATATTGGAGTGTACTTCGTATGTATACAGCTGGCATGTCTACGTTCCTAGTCCTACGTATTTTAGAACTGGAGCGTTACATATTTTTATGGTGGTCCATGCAGGTCAAGATAAATTTTTTGGTTACTTTACCGTACCAAGCAAGCCTGTGTATAGGATTAGAAGTCTAGGATCTCATCCACATACTTGATCCCTTTCCTTGATTCCATATTCGAACTACCGTTCGACTCATCGATTGCATCTTGCTTGATTCCTCCTATCATTATTCTTATCTTCCCTTCGTGCTTGGTAGAGATTGACCCTACTAGTTAGATGTCCCAAACACCCTTAGCTTAATTCTTTATGTTGGGTAGAATACCCTTCGACCTGACACACCCTTGACCATTAAGGGAATACAAATAGTATTATCTAGACCATAGAGACTAGAGAAATTTAACCCATTTGGTCAACCAAGCCTTGGTCAATAAAACCGTAGAATGATGGTATAAGAATAATCACGACTTAGATCCTTATGACTCTTAGACTATTCATATTTGTTTTTATTCATCTACCATCGTGCCTATATTTTTTTATTATCTAAACTAATAATGCTAATGTTGCCTAGTTTTTGCAAGCTAAATTCTTTAATCGAGCTTGATCATGACATATGTTATTGGCTGCATCTACTAACGTATTTTCTACACAGAACCGGTACATGATGGTCTGATCAACCTAGTGCACTTTGGTTCGCTTTTATCTATCGTTCTACGTGGATGGGGACATAGCTAAACTTGTCCTCTAGAATCCCATCCACGACTGCCTTGATAATTCCTTTAAAATTATTCGATCATCTTTGAATCACGTATTCGTATTCGATAACGCCTCCTTCGAACTCTATATTGTTTTCGCCTTCACCTATTTTAGAAGGACGAAGGCGTTGTACTAGAACTTCCTCTAGCCTTCCTATCGACTATGATCATTGTCACTCGATGTTGCTATATCTTCATCCTAAACCACTCGTCCTTTTCTTGGCCCTATATTCGCTATCATGAACCTTCCAAATCACTTAATTTAGGCATGAACCTAATCGATCTCTTATTCGTGCCTCAACCTACTAGGTCTCTAACTTATTTTCTCTTGATAACATATCATTCTCTATTGCATGATACTCTTGATTTAAACTTTAAACCCTTAATCTTCTACTCGTGCCTTAACTCGCGACCCTCGTAACCATACCCGTGTTAAATTCTATGATTTAGATCACGATTTCTTACGACATGATTTTATTGTCATTGTTTGCTCCCCATCGATACGCCTTGTGTCTTCTCACCCCCCTACTAATTCTTAATTTCGAGGACGAAATTCATTTAAGTTAGGTAGGACGTAAAACCCCTAAATTTCTACTATTATTTTATTTTATTTTATTAAGTTTGGTACTGATTTAAAATTTTGTATTGTACGCCGCGTAGTCGTATTGTACGTCGCGCACGAAATTTTATTTTTCGTAATTGCTCGACGAGTGCGAATATGTGCGAGCGTAAAAATTTGTTTAGAAAAATATTTTTTCCTATTTTTATAGTTTCAAGATAATATATATAATAATTAGTTTTAGCTATCAAAATTTCTAAATATATGAGTTTATTTATGAAAAGTTTTTTTTAACAGTTATAATAATAAATAATATTTTTATAAAATAGTATAATAGAAAAGTATATATTTGTAAATATTATTTGTGCACACATATATATTTCATAATTATTTATTAGTTTATTTTTAAATAATAGTACAATTTTCGAAATTATTATTATTAGTATTTTTGGAAAACATATTTTGAAATTATTGTGACAATTTAAATCTTGATTTGAATTGTGGATTTATTTAAATTAATATCTATATTTGGGATTTGAATTATCTTATTTTTAAACTAAAGGATGTAATTAGATTTAAATTGATTTCGATTTGGATTGATTTAAATTAATAGATGAATTATCTAATTAGGTTTTAAATCTTACTAATCATTATCCAACTGGGAATTCCCACATCCTATAAATAGGCAGGTACTCCTCCATAAACTTCTCAAACACCACTAAAGCCATCCATCCACCAATTCCATCATGTGTGCATCGTGTCCATGTCCATATTCCTTTCCACTATTTCTACTACTATTACAAGTTATATCTTTTTCGTGTCCACATACCGGACACGGTTCTATTCCACATAACCTTTTTTCGTCTTATGTCTCGTAGGACACGCCAACCCCGACACGACCTTAACCCTAATCCCTGTCTTCCAAACTACCATCGGTAACCAAATCCTGGCCAACTCCGACATGACAAATCTCCGACACTAACCGAAGTCCTATATTCGGCCACGACAGCCTAGCCAAGACCAGCCCGCTCCTTTCCTATTCCGATCGTCTCCTCTTTGTACACCTCTCCAGCCGACTTTGCTCCTCTCCACCGCCATCCGCACAGTCCCGTCCCCTTCCATGTTCGCTAGTGACAGCCAAGACCTCCGCCTCGAACCCAATCACCACCGCCACCACATTACCAAAACCGCCACCACCACCATTGCCATCGACCACCCACCAGAAATCCCCAAGACTCCCACAGCACCTATCACCACCGCCAGCGCCACACCGAGACCACCGCCACTCCCAACTCCACCACAGCCGAAGACCCCGATCACGACCACCAACTCCTCAACATCACCAGAGTTCCCCACCACCCTAGCCTGCCCTTTTCCCGTTCACCACCCGTCGACCCCGAGCACCGCCCAGTACCGAGTCCATCCCTGCGTCACCGCACAGCTCCGCATCCTCCGCCGCCTCTTCCGGCGCAGCGCCCGCCGACGCGATCCCACACGCAGTCGACGGATCCGTCGCGTTGTCCCTTCTCGCGCCCGTCGGCCGGATCTTGAGTCGCCGCCCGCAACCACCGCTCTCCTTGAGCTCCTCCCCTTCCCGAGCTTCTCCCGCCGGCGCCGCTCCTCACCGTCCCGGCCTCCCACTCCGCAGCCGCTCCCTCTTTCCCTGGGACTCTCTTCCGATTCCGCTCTTTTCCCTCTTCCTCTTCCTCACGAGCTCAGCTCTCACCCCCCCTCTTCTTTTCGTTTTTTTACTCTTCTCTCTATTCCTGGGGAAGAGATGACAATTGGGTTGTTTATTTATTTAATTATTTTTTTTATACTAAATATCAGTATATAGTATAATACTGTGAGTATAAGCTACGAGTACTTTTGGTTTAAGTACTTGTATCTGACCGTGGCTTGGAACAATAACTTGTCATGGATTAGTTTGTCACATCTTGTCCTTGTTTGGTTATAGGTGTGATTTACTACTTCGATGAGAAGGTATTGAACCTTGTTGGGGTCCGGATACCATATTGGATTCATAGCATGGAAAGATACGTCACCGTGAATTAGTTTACCATCTCCAGTCCTTGTTTGGTTGGGGGGATGGTAAGCTAGTTCAATTGGTGTGTATTGGACCATGATATAATCCAATTGACTTATTTATTTGAGCAATATTTATTCAGTTTATATGGCATGATATTATGTGTCTTGTTACATCCCTCTGAGGACCTGGTTATCTCTCCAGGTGTGTGCTCTTGTCTTTCGCAAGTGTTCTATCTCTAGCCGTGATCATCGCTATTTCTTCGAGGATGATTGCACTTGGATCGTCTTCGCTTCGCTCGCCAAACTTATTTCATTTTCCTTGTATTTTTCTCTTACTTGTTGGTAGTGGATTTGTCTCCGCCCAACATATTGTATCAAAACAATTCATTATCATTATATGATATCTTTTATTCATTTATTTTGTCCGGATGAGATTAGTTATGGTTCTACTGTATTTACAGCTTATGTATTCATAAGAGGTTTCCATATATTGGAGTGTACTTTGTTTGTATACAGCTGGCATGTCTATGTTCCTAGTCCTACGTATTTTGGGACTGGGGCGATACAAGAAGTGTTCTGGTTGGGGCCATGCGCCCAAACACTCCCTTGGGAGCATGGCTTTGGGCGCATGCTTGGTGGAGCAGCATTGTTTTCTCCCAGTTCCGCCTCCTTCGTTCGTGAGCCTTGCCGGGTCTGGCCAGAGTGCCACACACCCCGATCCTTGGCATCGTAGTATTTTCCTCTGCCAAGTCTCGAGTGTTGAACACTCTGTTATTGGTTGTGGAGAGTAGAAGTCACTGGGCTATTAGAGCCCGGAACGGTATGAGCCTTCTCCATTTGGAGGACTTCTGTGGCAGAGTCCTGCACCCAGGTGACAGAGTCCTCCAGTTGCATATCCGCTATTACACTAGAAGGATATGCGCAGCGAGCCTTCGGAAGCCAAGTCTTGCGAGACTTATTTGGCTTCGCTGATTTTGAGGGAGTAGAGCCGTCCCTCGAGAGCATCTCTTCGAACACCTGTTGATCGAATTTTACGATCAGCATCTTTTGAGTACTTCCCTCTTTGTTGGTATGGGATTGCGTCACCACCTTCTCGTCAGAGGAAAAGGTAGTCCCCAGCAGAGTCGCCTTTTTTATGGACACACAAAAAAGAAGAAGAAAACGCTGTCTTTTCTTTTTATTGGCACAAGGCACCACAAATCGAGTACGCCTGAGAGATCCTGCGCTGAGGATCTCCGAGTACAAAAAGAAGAATTCTGGGGAATGGGACGATGGAGATCGAGCGGCAGTTGCTCCTTTACTCCGTTGACACTCCGATTACAAAAGTGGGAGAAAACCTAAGAAAATTGCTAACTCTCGGCTCACTGGCAAGAAGTGCAGCAATTTGGCTCATGAAAATGCTCTCCGTTCTGTTTGTTGAAGAGGGAAGAAGCCCCCATTTTATAGTCGTTCTTGGGCTGGAATGATGTTATGCGCCCACATGAAGAGACACGCTGGTTCTCACGTGGATGCATGGTCCTGCTTTGGGCGTATAGGTGTAGGCACATACAGGCTGCGAGATCGTGGGTTGGTCGTGGTGTTGACGTGGTCGCATGCTTCGGTGCACGACTGCTCGTGGAGACTGACGTGGCCATGCGCTTCGGTGCACGTTTTGATCGTGGCTTTGACTTAGTCAGGCTTGGGCGCATAGCCATGTCTCAGGCTATGCGCCCTCCTTTCGGAGTTGCTAGTCTTGGGCGCATGGAGTTATACTAGGACTGGGCGCATGGAGCTTCATTCAGTGGGCGCATGGAGTCGTACTGACTGGGCGCATGGAGATGCTTTGACTTGGACGCATGGAGCTATGTTTTGCTGAAAATTTTTATGCTTCTACAGAGGGCAAGAGCCGTCAATGAGCAATGGGTAGTTGCCTAGAGGACAAGGCTAGGTAAGCAAGTCTTCGGCGATCGGGATCCAAGGTAGCACGTCCATCAAGGTCCTCAGAACACATAATAAACAGTCATTAGCATTAAATAATAAGATAATAGAATAATTGCAAGGGATGGCATAAGGTTGTACCGCATAGGTCCCGCAAGCAGTGCAGGGATCCGTCACAAAATTTGAGACACACAGATCGATATAGATATGCAAACTAAGACATGCACATAAACCAAGATGCGCACGAGAATCAATATAACACAAATATGGAAGCAAACGGGGACAGGACGTATACGTAATTTGAGACGTATGCGTAGATCGAGGGATCGTGAATATCAGGATGGTGCACAAATCAATGCGTCATGTTAATGGAAGCATGTACGCAAATTAAGACGGTACAAGAAATAATGTGACATAAAATTCAATACGATACGCCAATCGGGGCGCACACGTAAATCAATACGGTATGGGGTTCAAGGTAGCAGGCAAATCAACATGGCATGCAAATTGGTATGTTCAAGCAAGTCGATACGATATGAGTCATAAGGTTGGCACACAGGCCGAGACACGAAAATTGAGACAACACACAAAACGAGATAGCATGGTGCCCGAAGTATCCCGATGCTCGAGGAAGTGCGCCCCTAGGCTCGAGGTACACACATACAAAGCTACACACAGCTAAATTTCAACTCAGTTAAGTACATATGTAATCTACAGATCATTAGCTACCCAAATATATAATTAATTCATAAATTATATAAAAAAACATCCCATGGGGCATTTCGTCGAACACATGAGATACGTATCACATACTCTTCCGATACGCACCCCAAATGGATCCGATTTCAAGCCAAACTCAACCTAATGATGTAGGGTGCCTAGATTAATGTATCTATGGTGAGAAAACATAAATTCAATAGGTTTAGAGGCGCTTACCAATTGGGAGTTGGAATCCCAATAAAACTTCCTAGATCTAGATTTCTACCAAGCTCCAAGGGCCAAATTGCTCCACAAGCCTTCCTACTAGCCAATAGAGGCCTCCTCTCTCCAAGGATAAGAGATTGAAATTAGTTTGGTGGAATCTTGACTTGATTTGGAGGTTGGAGGAAAATTTGGAGAAGAACGCAAATCAGGATTATGGTTTGTAATGAAAGGGGAAGAAGAGGGCTAATGTTGTTTTAAATAGAAAGGGGGAGGCTCCTTGTGGCCGGCCAAGGGCTGCCCTAGGTTTAGGTTTTGGTGAAAATGTCTAAAAGACTTTCTAAGTTGTCATTTAAGGCCCTTTAGGAAAAAGCCCCAATGTGACTTATGTTAAATCAACTAATTAGGTCCAAATTGACACTCTAGCTAGATTAGAGCCTAACTTAAGTCATCTAATCTATCTAACAAGTTTCTATGGTCATAGCTAACATCTACACAATGTAGTTCTAGGGTTTCACCTAACAAGACACTAATATAATTCATCAATTTAAATAATAATAAAATAATCAAAAAAATTACTAATTACTAAAATACCCTTGCTCTAGAATGTGGTGGTGACAAATCTATCTCCCTTAGAAAAATTTTGTCCATAAAATTTAAGATAGTCGTACTCCTTCTAGGTCAAACCCCCAACAATCAAGGTCAAGAATATTATATCTAATAACATGCAAATCATGGTCATGCTGGTCGAGATTTTACAGTCTCGAACATGGTCACTACACTATCAAGTACAGCACAAAATATCCTAACGGTACTAATAGAATCACACAACAAGATGAAAAAGAAGGACATGAAAGACAAAATTGCTAACCCTTCACCCGCAGCGTCGGCCTTCTCGACCGTCACCGCAAAAGCCCTATCCATCGGAAGTATGTCCCTATGATGGTACGAGGTATGATGATGTGCCATAGGTAGCATAGCTCCTCTCTCTACTTCAAGATACTCAGATGACATCCACACTGATATCTCACTCCACTATACTAGGGTACCATCTATAGGGTATCTATTCTGAAAACTGATAACAATACCCGTCTATTCAGAAATAACTGAGGCAACCTAGCCCATAAGATTAATCCTGGTAGAAAATCAAGTCAACAATGAATACCTAGAATCAAATTCAACAACGAACAAGAAAAGTAGACAGAAATAGTTGTAATCAAATTTTGAGATAGTTTATATGAGATTCTCAAGGGTCGTCCCAAGAATCTTCTCAAGTAGTCCTAACTGTGATTGAGTATTCTCTCCTCTAAAGCCTATTCCTTATCTCCTATCGTAGGCGCGCAACTGTGTAACTAATTGTCGCCCTACCACGACATCGCACTAATACGAATCTTGATCTGCATGGGCCACCACTAAAAATATGTCACGACCCGTACCCGGTATAGGGGTACGAGTACGTAACAATGCCTAGCCTACGTCACAGAACCGACGGTAGGACGCTGTTCTAGGTCGCTAACTAATAACTCACACAAGGATATATAATGTACCTGTCATAGATCTCAACTCCGAATGGAGGCCAAGTATGAGATATGATAATATCCAATCATAGTCTAAAGCACGATAAGATAACACAGAAGTCTAAATAACTATAAAGACTCAACAACAACAACAATTAAATTAATATTTGAAACAATCTCAAATACAATGTCAAAATCTCCACTTATTATAATTTAAGTTCAAAACAGAATCTAGAACAAGTCCACTAAACTAGTCTCTTGGTCACTCCTGAGAATCGGAACCCAAAGTAGCTATCCCCTCCTCGGATCCATAATAGGAAGAACACGTCTCCTTCGGGCAATCATCTGAAAAAAAATATCAGTCAGGATAGAACGAGCATATCTCATCTAGCAATCTCAAGTAAATGACAAGGACTATAAACAGTTATAGACAGTTATACTTGATGAATTATGGAAGTTAAGACGGGCAATAAAATAGGACAACAGTCAATACAAAGAAAGTAATACTAAGAAATATGAGAGCATGGCAATAAAACTGTAAATTGAGACAATTAACTTGAACAATGTGAAAAGAGTCCAATTTGTAAAACATGAGACAATATGATTCTGGTATAAGACACTAATCCAGTGTGTTTGAAATATTGTTCTTGTCATGTAACGAGTAACGAGTAACGAATAACAAGTAACGAGTAACGAGTAAATATGTCACATCGTATACTTGGCAAGCATATGATGGCTACCTTTTTTGTTTAGACGAGTAAATACGGCACATCGCACACTCGGCCAAGTGGCGACAGCTATCTTTCTTGTAATACGGCATATCGCATGTTCGGCCAAGCGGTGATGGCTAAATTTCTTGTTTAGACGAGTAAATACGGCACGTCGCACACTCGGCCAAGCGGCGACGGCTATCTTTCTTATAATACGGCACATCGCATGCTCGGCCAAGCGGCGATGGCCATCTTTCTTGTAATGGTGGTTCTTGTTGAATACAGCACGTCGCACACCGGGCCCAGCGGTGACGGCTATCTTGCTTGTTGGGATGATTCTTGTATGATTTGAACATTTAGTACTTGTAGGTGTTTCGAGTAGATGATGGTTCTTGTGAGTGATTCGAGTAATAGAGACTAGACGAATCAAATACATGTACTGCGAGTAAATGAATCCAGAATACTAATACTTGTTGTGACAGAAATACCAAAACATGTTGTGACAGGAAATCAAATAGAACTATACTAGAACTGAATCACAGTAATCATCAAATAAATGAAAAAACTATCAGAGAATGTACTCGCCTGATACCCTGAACAACTGATGTATATTAATATCCAAACTGGAGTCACAAAGTCCTACTTAATGAAATACAGGTTACAAAATGTTCGATATTGAATATTTGAATTGTACATTGAAATCTACATGCTCTAGGCCTCTCTAGGTCAAAAGTCAACTCTTTGTCAACTCTGGTTAACTAAGTCAAAGGTCAAACCTGGGGTTGGTCAACTAGGTTATTGGTCAACCCTCACTCATAATTTAGCATATAAACAATAGATCATATGTTTATTACATATACAAGTATACTATATCTGGCATCCCTCCTAACTCATGATACCATACATGACATATATATATATATATATATATTTTTTTTTTTTTTTTGTGGTATACTTGGTACCATACATGATACCATACATGACATATATATATCGTAAACGGAGCACCCTCTGCTCCCACAGTCCGAAAGCATTCTGGTCCTCGATCCCCCCATAGCTTTGGAGAGTCGAGCTGCCTTGCTGCCTCTCAGTTCCTTTTTGTGGTATACTTGTATAGGCTTGATCTTTTGTGCCATGTATACGAGTCAGGCTTCGGCATTTTGAGCCTTGATTAATAAAATAAGGGGTTATATATATATATATATATATATATATATATATATATATATATATATATATATATATATATATATATATATATATATATATATATATATATATAAAATAAAAAAAATTATATATATATATATATATATATATATATTTTTTTTTTTTTTTTATATATATATATATATATATATATATAATGTAACCATACTGCCCCTATAAGTTAAACATATGATACATAGATGTATCATGCCAAGTCTACTACTCTATAATCCCACATATTACTCATATATAACCACATATATGTAGCACAAATATATATATATACTCTAGTCATCTTATATATATCTTCAAAATATAATTCATTACACCTAACCATATACCTATAACACATATCTATTGGTAACATCTCACCTTATCACTTATATATACATACTGCAAGGTATCACAAGCTAACAAATCAAATGGGGACTGAACACCACAGTCCTCAATGGCAGAAAAGGAAAGAATGGTACAGTGAAATGGATATGCAAGCAATCCACAAGAGTGATACTCTTGTTAATGAGTGACTCATACAATGCATCCCATGAGAACAAAAGGATGGGCATTCAAATGCAATGTAGGGATTAAACTTCAAGGATAGAACATGTGCTGCCTATGGCTTGATCATAAGTTATAGACTTTACGACATAGGTCTGAAACTTAATATTCAAAAGACTGCACAGGTGAATAAGGATTTGATACCTTAGTGTATCAGTAAATGATACCAAGTGAAGGGCAGTGAAATGATTGAATGTATTGCAGAAGGTGAGGCATGCAGTGGTTATTTGAATGTGAAGCGTACCTAATGCGCTCAGATTTATGTGGTCTAAACATACATGGATGTATCGACTGATACCAAAGTGAGAAGTGAACATACATGATAGGCTAAGCATCTAAGTCTTAGTATAAGACAGAACAAGAGTAAGGAAAAATGATACACAAGGATATCTTGGTCTGAACCATAATTTAACCCAAGAAGGACTAAACAAAGGAATCAAAACTGGGCAAGTGTAAGGCAAGGCCAATCATGGTCTGAACTGAAACCAAGAGGCTGTGGTTTGAACAAATGAAGATAGGATACTATGATCAATACAAGATGAACTAACATATACTAATGGACTAAAACTTAAATTCGAAGAACTGAACAAGTGTGGTGGCTAAAACAAATCTTACCCAACTGTCCAAAACTGAACAACCATATACTAAAGTATCCTTCGAGCCTCCCTTTCACAATGCATAACTCTTTGGAAAAGATACAAGGCATCCAACTAATACCTCACCCATAAATCCTAACATATACTAACTTGTATCCTAATAGGAACTAAAACATACATTACTAACATATAGAATCCTGTATCCCAATATGAACTAACACATACATCCACCCCACATCACAATCTCACTAGGACACAACTAAATGTCAGATTCATACCCATTATCCACTTACTGACCACTGCAATGCCAAGCCTGCAAATAATTACCTCCACCTACCTGCTGTAATATGCATTATCCCATCTGTTTATTTCTTCTCTTCACTCCCTCACATCAATAGGTAAATGGCTAGTTTTCATTTCATCTAGATATTGTTGTTGTAGTGTACTCTTCTCTCCTTCTGAACCTCTCCCCTCTCTCCACACCATCCTACTCTCAAAACATGACTCTCTTTCTCCCTACTTGTCCACTCACACTAAACTCGACACCACACTCTCACATGAAACACTCTTCTACTATACCTCCTCTTCAAAAGCCCCAGGCAGCAAGCTATTGCTGTAGCTTCCCCTGTTGGTGCAGAAAAGCCGTAGTTTCCCATATACACTCACTACTGCTTCCTGTTCAGGAGCCTCAATGGCAAGCCTCATCTAGACATGACAAATGAATTGGGGGGGTATTCGACTGCTCAGAACAAGGTCTGTAGGCCATGGCATAGCAAGAACTGAACATGGCACAAAGCCTAAAGTCCAAGACCTCGTGTTAGACTCCTATCCTAGCTGTAGGAGCGATTAGGAGTGAAATAAACAAGTATGGGTCGAGAACCAAGCCCCTGGCTGCAGGACAATTATTGTTCCTACCAAAACCTAGTTGAGTGCCCCGATGGCCAAAATCGCCCAATAAACGACATAAATTTCAACTCAGTCAAGTACATATGTAATCTACAGATCATTAGCTACCCAAATATATAATTAATTCAGAAATTAGAGAACAAAATATCATGTGGGACATTTCGTCGAACACTTGAGATACGTATCTCATACTCATCTGATACGCACCCCAAATGGATCCGATTTCGAGCCAAACTCTACCTAATGATGTAGGATGCCTAGACTAATGCATCTATGGTAAGAAAATAGAAATTCGATAGGTTTAGAGGCACTTACCAATTAGGAGTTGGAATTCCAATGAAACTTCCTATATCTAGATTTCCACCCAGCTCCAATGGCCAAATTGCTCCAGAAGCCTTCCTACTTGCCAAAAGAGGCCTCCTCTCTCCAAGGAGAAGAGATTACAGTTGGTTTGGTGGAATTTGGACTTGATTTAGAGGTTTGAGGCAAATTTAGGAAAGAACACAAATTAGGATTAGAGTTTGTAATGAAAGGGGGAGAAGGGGGCTAATGTTGCTTTAAATGGGAAGGGGGAGGCTCCTTATGGCTAGCCAAGGGTTGCCCTAGGTTTAGGTTTTGGTGAAAATGCCTAAAAGGCTTCATAAGTTGTCATTTAAGGCCCTTTAGAAAAAAGCCTCAATGTGACTTATGTTAAATCAACTAATTAGGTCCAAATGGACACTCTAGCTAGATTAGTGCCTAACTTAAGTCATCTAATCTCTCTAACAAATTTTTATGGTCATAGCTAACATTTACACAACGTAATTCTAGGGTTTCACCTAACAAGACACTAATACAATTCATCAATTTAAATAGTGATAAAATAATCAAAAAATTTACCAATTGCCAAAATATCCTTGCTCTAGAATGTGGTGGTGACAAATCTATCCCCCTTAGAAAAATTTTGTCCTCGAAATTTAAGATGGTCGTACACCTTCTAGGTCAAACCCCCAACAAACAAGGTCAAGAAAATTATATCTAATAACATGCAAATCATGGTCCTTCTGGTCGTGATTTACAGTCTCAAACAGGGTCACTACACTATCAAGCACAGCATAAAATATCCTGACGGTACTAATAGAATCACACAACAAAATGAAAAAAAAGGACAGGAAAGACAAACCTACTAACCCGTCACCCGCAGCGTCGGTCTTCTCGACCGTCAGCGCAAAACCCTGTCCCTCTGGGGTATATCCCTCTGATGGTGCGGGGTATGCTGCTATGCCACAGGTGGCCTAGCTCCTCTCTCTACTTCAAGATACTCAAGTGACATCCACACTGATATCTCCTTCCACTATACTAGGGTACCATCTATAGGGTATCTATTCTGAAAACTGATAACCATACCCGTCTATTCAGAAATAACTGAGGCAACCTAGCCCATAAGATTTATCCTGGTGAAAAATCAAGTCAACAAGGAACACCAAGAATCAAATTCAACAACGAACAAGAAAAGTTGACAGAAACAGTTGGAATCAAATTTTGAGATAGTTTATATGAGATTCTCAAGGGTCGTCCCAGGAATCTTCTAAAGTAGTCCTAACTGTGATTGAGTATCCTCTCCTCTAAGCCTATTCCTTATCTCCTATCGTAGGCGCGCAGCAGTGCAACTAATCGTCACACTACCACAATATCGCAATAATACGAATCTCGAACTGCATGGGCCGCCACTAAAATTGTGTCACGACCCGCAACCGGTATAAGGGCACGAGTGTGTAACAACGTCCAGCCTACGCCGCAGAATCGGCTGTAGAACGCTGTTCTAGGTCGCTAACTAATAACTCACATAAGGATATATATTGTATCTGTCATAGATCTCAACTCCGAATGGAGGACATGTACAAGATATGATAATACCCAATCACAGTCTGAATCACGATAAGATAACATAGAAGTCTAAATAACTATAAAGACTCTACAACAACAACAACAACTAAATTAATATCTGAAACAATCTCAAATATAATGTTAAAATCTCCACTTATTACAATTTAAGTTCAAAACAGAATCTAGAACAAGTCCACTAAACTAGTCTTTTTATCACTCCTGAGAATCGGGACACAAAGTAGCTATCCCCTCCTTATATTCATAATAGGAAGGACACGTGTCCTCCGGGCAATCATCTGAAAAAATATCCAGTCAGGATGGAACGAGCACATCTCATCTAGCAATCCCAAGTAAATGACAAGGACTATAAAACAGTTATAGACAGTTATCCTTGATGAATTATGAAAGTTGAGACGGGTAATGAAATAGGACAATAGTCAATACAAAAAAAGTAATACAGAGAAATATGAGAGCGAGGCAATGAAGCTGTAAATTGAGACAATTAACTAGAACAATGTGATACAAGTCCAATCTATAAAACAGAAGATAATATAACTCTAGTACAAGACACTAATCCAGTGTGTTTGAAATATTGTTCTTGTCATATAACGAGTAACAAATAACGAGTAACGAGTAAATACTGCACACCGTACACTTAGCAAGCATACGATGGCTATCTTTTTTGTTTAAACGAGTAAATACGGCACATCGCATGCTCGACCAAGCAGTGGAGGCTATCTTTCTTGTAATACGACACATCGCACGCTCGGCCAAGCGGTGATGTCTATCTTTCTTGTTTAGACGAGTAAATACAGTACATCACACGCTCGGTCAAACGACAACGATTATCTTTCTTGAAATACGATACATCACACACTCGGCCAAGCAGCGATAGCTATCTTTCTTGTAATGGTGCTTCTTGTTGAATACGACACGTCGCACACCGGGCCCAGCGGCGACAGCTATCTTACTTATTGTGATAATTCTTGTATGATTTGAACATTTAGTACTTGTAGGTGTTTCGAGTAGATTGTTCTAGTGAATGGTTCGAGTAATAGAGGCTAGACGAGTCAAATACATGTATTGTGAGTGAATGAATCCAGAATACTAATACTTGTTGTAATAGGAATACCAATACGTGTTGTGACAGGGAATCAAATAGAACTATAGTAGAACTGAATCACAGTAATCATCAAATAAATTAAAGAAATACCAAAGAATGTACTCGCCTGATATCCTGAGCAACTGATGTATATCGATGTCCAAACTGGAATCACGAAGTCCTATTTAATCAAATATAGGTTACAAAGTGTTCAATATTGAATATTTGAATTGTACAATGAAATCTACATGCTCTAGGCCTATCTAGGTCAAAAGTCAACTCTTGGTCAACTCTGGTCAACTAAGTCAAAAGTCAAACCTAGGGTTGGTCAACTAGGTTATTGGTCAACCCTCACTCAGCTTAGCATATAAACAATATATCCTATGCATATTACATATACAAGTATACTATATCTGGCATCCCTTCTAACTCATGATACCATACATGACATATATATATAATGTAACCATACTACCCCTTAGGTCTGTAAGTTAAACATATGATACATAGAGGTATCATGCCAAGTCTACTACTCTATAATCCCATATATAACGACATATATGTAGCACAAATATATATATATATATATATATATATATATATATATATATATATATATATATATATTTTATATATATATATATAAAAGAAATATATATATATATATATATATATATATATATATATATATATATATATATATATATATATATATACTCTAGTCATTTCATATATCCTCAAAGTATAATTCATTACACCTAACCATATACCTATAACACATATCTATAGGTAACATCTCACCTTATCCCTTATATATACATACTGCAAGGTATCACTACCTAACTAATCAAATGGGGACTGAACCCCACAGTCCTGAATGGGCAGAGAAGGAAAGAATGGTATAGTGAAATGGATATGCAAGCAATCCAAAAGAGTGATACTCATGTTAATGAGTGACTCATACAATGCATCCCATGAGAACAAAAGGATGGGCATTCAAATGCAATATAGGGACTGAACTTCAAGGACAGAACATGTGCTACCTATGGCTTGATCATAAGGTATAGACTTTAAAACATAGGTCTGATACTTAATATTCAAAAGAATATGCAGGTGAATAAGGATTTGATACCTTAGTGTATCAGTAAATGATACAAAGTGAAGGGCAGTGAAATGATTGAATGTATTGCAGTAGATGAGGCATGCAGTGGTTATTTGAATGTAAAGGGTACCTACTGTGCTCAGATTCATGTGGTCTGAACATACATGGATGTATCGACTGATATCAAAGTGAGAAGTGAACATACATGATAGGCTACGCATCTAAGTCTTAGTATAAGACAGAACAAGGGTAAGGGAAAATGATACACAAGGATATCTTGGTCTGAACCATAATTTAACCCAAGAAGGACTAAACCAAGGAATCAAAACTGGGCAAGTGTGAGGGAAGGACAATCATGGTCTGAACTGAAACCAAGAGGCTGTGGTTTGAACAAATGAAGATGGGACACTATGATCAACACAAGAAGAACTAACATCTACTAATGGACTAAAACTTAAATTCGAAGAACTGAACAAGTGTGGTAGCTAAAACAAATCGTACCCCAACTGTCCAAAACTGAACAACCATATACTAAAGTATCCTTCGAGCCTCCCTTTCACAATGCATAACTCTTTGGAAAAGATACAAGGTATCCAACTGATACCTCACCCATAAATCCTAACATATACTAACTTGTATCCTAATAGGAACTAACACATACATTCCTAACATATATAATCATGTATCCTAATATGAACTAACACATACATCCACCCCACATCCCAATCTCACTAGGACACAACTAAATGTCAGATTCATACCCATTATCCACTTATTGACCACTGCAATGCCAACGCTGCAAATAATTACCTCCACCTACCTGCTGTAATATGCATTATCCCATCTGTTTATTTTTTTCTTCACTCCCTCACATCAATAGGTAAATGGCTAGTCTTTATTTCATCTAGATACTACTATTGTAGGGTACTCTTCTCTCATTCTGAACTTCTCCCCTCTCTCCACACTATCCTACTCCCAAAACATGACTCTCTTCCTCCCCGTCAGACCACACTCACCCAAACTGGACACCATACTCCCACATGAAACACTCTGTTGGTACACTACAAGAATAAGTCATATTAGCGACGCCGAAAAATGTCGCTAAAATAATCGAAAATGTCGCTAAAATGGTTTACCGACGTAATTTGCGACGTTTTTCTGTTGTCGCGGAAAACCATGTCGCTAACAGGCAAAACGTCGATAATCGTTGCGCTTACCGATTCTTACCGACATAAATATACGTCGGTAATCTTGGAACATTAACCGACGTTCACCGGTGCACCATCGGAAATATGGCGACGTTTAATATGTCGGCCAACATCGGTAAATCCTACAACATTTAGCGACGTAGATATAGTACTTACCGAAGTTTATCGACTATGTAAACCAGGGAAAATCTTGGGACGTTCACCGATGCTATTTTACATCGGTAAACGTCGGTATACCTGGTGACTTACCGACGTTTACCGATGTTTAGCTGCGTCGCTAAATGTCGATAAACGTCGATAAATTCACAAAAAAAATAAAAATATTACAGAATGTCCACAGAATCACATTTTCTACCTACAGTTCAATAAATAACAAAAAAACCACAAGCATATTTTCTCCCTGGGTTCACCGACCCCTTCGGTGGAACACTCAACACCGGTACATCACAATAGTATAACAATCAATTAGTAAAAGTCTACAACCAACACAAAGTGTACAACCAATACAAAGTGTATAACAAACACTAAATATCCAAAGTCTACAAATAATATCCAAAGTACACAACCAATATCCAAAGTGTCCACAACCAATACTGAAAGTCTACACAAACAAATAATCAAGGATGGAAAAAAATAAACAAACACTACAATCTCATCAAACAGTCCTAACTCGGACTACTGCGGATCTGGAGGAGGAGGGGCACCATCGTGCCTCAAGGATAGAAACATCTCGTACTCCTCCCGTAAAATCGTCAACGATGAAGAAGGTAGTAACGTCGGTGGAGTCGGAAGTAGTGACGCCGGCGAAGTCAACGACGATGAAGGTGCACCCGGAGGACAATAACTCTCCAATGCTGCTAGTCGCTGGTTGTAGGAATCCATGGTAGATAATAGCCTCGTACTGCTATCAACCATCGAATCCTGCATCAACGTCAGCCTCTCGCCCATGGACAGCTGTGATGCCTGCAAATCCGTTATGCTGCGCTCTGTCGATGCTCTAAGATCAGTGATACCCCGCTCTGTCCTCTCAGTCATATCCCTAAGCTCCATAATGCTGTGGTCGAGTGTATCCAATCGTGCTAGGAGCGTAGCATCGTCCGTCTGGTTCTGGTCTTGGATCCGTCATAGCAGCTCGTCACTGACAGACTCCACCATATACTGGACTCGAACAGACTCCTGGGAGGGCTGTGGGCCATGTACACTAGCAGGGGAGGTCCTAGAGGACTATGTCGCAACTAGGATACCATAGGATCCCGTACCGTAGTATATACCCCTGTGGAGACCACCAGCGACGGTTACCCACAGCTCGTCCTCGACGGAGCTGGAGCGGGCTGCGAGGAAGTACCGGCCTCTTCCGCAGTAGGTGCACTAGCAGCCGCCCGCTCCTTAAGTCATTAAAACTCGGCCTAGATAGCATGGATACTCTATAACTTCTAATGCCTAATGTACTTATTATTTCTAACTACATAAATATTTATTTGCATGCATATTTACTAAGTTATATCAAAACTAACACGAAATATTAAAATTAATAAATAGAATTGTAATACTTACATAGGCCTGCTCTGCCCTCTCGTCAATAAGCTTCCCGCCCTTTCGATGTGTGGCCCAGAAGACAGTCATCATATTGGCGTCATCACCCCTCTTTACCTGTAATTAAATATATCACCTTTTACTAATTTATCGAACTTGTATTAAAATAATATTTTTTAAATAAAAAGACATACCAAACGACGAAAATGTTCCGTCATCGGAATCGACCCACCGTACCACTTTGATCCCTGCTTCCTAGCCGCCTTGGCCTTCTCAGACTTTTCCTTGTACCTTGGCTCGTCGAATCGAGCCTTCATTGCAATCCACTGATCAGGGGTGATCCAACCTTGGATCGGCTTTTCGGTACGATCACGAGTCTTCTGATCATTAATAGCGTCGCAAATCAGCTTAGCAGCGACGGCAGGAAACATTCCCTTGATCATCTCGGCCTGGTGCGGTGGATAGAAAAATATATCCTAGAAGAGTCCAAACCAAATATTTATCAGTTATATATAATATACAAAAATTATATGATTCATGTTAAAAGTAAATATATTTTAACCTTGAAGGGCGCAAACCAGTAGGCCTTCCTCTCCTCTGGAGCATTAGAGTATTTTATCCAAGGACCACCATAATTAGTCCTCAATAAGTGGCCTAGGCATCTCTGTACCGACGGGGGACGATGTCTATACAGATATATTATATTCATGAGAAAAGTTAATTTATGATGAACACAGGAAAAAAAATGATAAACCAAAATACTTACTTTGTATCGGCGGCCCAGATCTCCATCCCCGTCTCCTTCGGAGGTGCGCACGCATCATCTGCCTGATACTGGTCGGTCATCGGCTCAGCCTCCTCCATCTGCTCATCTGTCTTCATCGTTGTATCAGCAGGAGGAACGCTACACTTGGGAGCAGTCTCAGGCCTAGAACTACTCGTCCCAGGAGATATGCCATATAGCGTCGTGGCAGGCGGAGGTACTGTCCGATATACAGGAGTACTGGGCGACGAAGATCCAGAGCCGGTACCAGTAGGAGGTACCGAAGGAGTACCCTATCCTCTGCCAATGCCAGTAGGAGGTACCCAATGAGAACCCCGTGCCCCACATCGGAACATACAGAACGATCCACAACGACCTGTCATACCTGATAACAACATATAAATACAACAAATAATAGAGACTAGAAATAAGAAAGTATAACAAGGACAAGATAATAACCAAGACAACATATGATGATACATTTTACAAGAAATATCTAAGTCCAGATAGTATATTCTACAAGAAACATCTAAGTTCAGATAGTACATTCTACAAGAAACATCTAAGTTCAATCATCTTCAGAATATTCATCTTGTTCGTCTTTCTCGACCTCAACTTCCTCTTCCTCCTTCTCCTCATCTTCACTTTTATCTTCGCCTTCGTCGCCTTCGCCTTTCTCTTCGGATAATTCTACATCTTCTGTATTAGTCGTGTAATGCGTAACTTATGTGGAGTCCACATCAACAATATTGGTTACAAGAGGTAGCTCGTCTTCTAATAAGCTTTTTTGTCAACGTCAAAAGTATCTCTAGCTTTAGTCTTATATACTGTCCACCAGTCAGACTTCGTTGCTCCCCGTCTCGGATAAGTTGTGAAGTACACGAGCTGAGCCTGAGTTGATAGGACAAATGGTTCGTAGCCTTGATATCTACGCTTGTAGTTTATATCCACAAGACCATGCTTGTCAATTTTTTAACCTTGATTTTCAATCGGATCGAACCATTCACACTTGAACAACACGATCTTTGCTGGTTCTCTGCCATAATTATATGTCACTCCACAATCTCTCACAAGATGCCAAAGAAATCATTTCTTGGATCGACGTCTTTGTAGTTCGAAGATTTGATACACAAACAACTATTTTTCGTGGAATCAAGATCCAGGAAGCTGTCTCTGATCGGAGCATTTGTCGACTTGAACCTAAAGCCATTCACACAGTAACTTGGCCATATTTTAACGGCAACAATTGGTTCCTTGGCAAGAGTTCTAATTAATTCAATCTCGAGTGAAATTAGACGATCGACCTGAATACCAAAGGAGAGATTGTAAGTTATTTTTGTCGTGTTGCATTATAAGAGACCAGTAATTACTTAGCTGCTTACATATTTGCTCAACCAAGAAGGAAAATGATGTCTCATTTCTTGTTCTAATTCTTCGTCTGTTAGGTAGGGTCTAACCGACCTCAACTCATCATTATATGTGCTGAAAAACAACAACGAATAAACCGCCGATTAGTAGTATAATATTAGCTTATACTATTATATTAAGATGACGTAAACCAGCTCATCATTAATTACTTACCCCTCTAGCTTCTCCACTTCATCCTCATCGCAATTGAGTAATATATACAACTGAGCAGCCCTTAACTCTTCGTCATTCAAATATCTCTTCTTCATTTTCTCCGAAGGCTTTCCGGACGCATTGAATACTTTCAGTATTCCATCATTAGATTCTTGATATCCGTCGTCATTTCTCGGAGCCCTCGTTCAATTCGTAGCAACATGAGGTTTAAAATACGTCTAGCAGAAGTTTGTAATCTCTTCGAGAATATAGGCTTCACAAATAGAACCCTCGACCCGAGCCTTATTTTTCACATTCCTCTTTAGGTGGTTCAAATGTCGCTCAAACGGGCACATCCACCGATAACCAATGGGCCCACCAACACGTACCTCGTAGGAAAGATGAATTGGCAAATGCTCCATGGAGTCGAAGAATCCTGAAGGAAATACCTTCTCGAGCTTGCACAGTGTTACCACAATACCATTCTCCTGTTTTTCTAGACGATCCACGAGCAACTTAGTAGAACAAAGATCTCTGAAGAATATGCTAAGCTCGGTCAATGGATCCCAAATAACCTGGGATAAGAATTCCCGAAATACAATCGGAATTAACCTCTCCATGAATACGTGACAATCATGGCTCTTCATACCTGCCAGTTTGTTCTTCTTGTGGTCGACGCATCTTCTCAAGTTCGAAACATATCCGTCTGGAAATTTTAGACCTTGAATCCACCTACAAAGTCTCACTTTATCCTCCTTCTCCAGTGAGAAAATTACCTTAGACTGCTTCAACTTTTCATTCCCCCCTCTATCAAATGCAATGTAGGACGTCTACATATTTGTTTCAAGTCCAATCTAGCCTTTGGATTGTCTTTCGTCTTCCCCTTTACGTCTATTACAGTATTAATTATGTTGTCAAACACATTTTTCTCGATATGCATGACATCAAGGTTATGTCTAATCAGATTGGTGCTCCAATATGGAAGATCCCAGAATATACTCCTCTTCGTCCAGTTATGAGTGCGACCAAATCTGTCACACTTGTAGCCCTTAGCAGGCTCTTCAATAGCTCTCGGTAAATTTTTTACCTCTTTCCATATTGTGTATCTGAGCCACCTTGGTGGTGGATTAGCCTTCTCCACAACACCAGCACGAAAAGCATTCATGTTCCTCCGGTACGGATGATCCTTCGGTAGCAATTGTCGATGAAAATCAAAGAAGCAAGGTTTGCCCCCGTATTTCAAACGGAAAGCCTTAGTACGGTCCATGCAATACGGACATGAAAGACGACCATGCGTGCTCCATCCAGATAACATTCCATAGGCCAAAAAGTCGTTGATTGTCCACATAAGTGCTGCCCACATCTGAAAAATTTGTTTTCTAGAAACATCGAACGTGTTGGAACCTGCTTCCCACAGCTGATTTAACTCATCAATCAATGGCTGTAAATACACATCGATGTTCTTTTTCGGATTGTTCGGACTTGTGATAATAACGGTGAGGAACATATACGGAGTCTTCATGCACATCCAAGACGGTAGATTATACGGAGTGATGATCATAGGCCAACACGAATACTGGGATCCCGAAAGTTCGAATGGGATAAAACCGTCAGAGCAGAGACCTAATCTGACATTACGTAGATCAAAAGCAAAATCTGGATACTCTCGATCAAAGTGCTTCCATGCTTCTCCATCAGATAGGTGATCCAACACTCCTTCGGTCTGTTCCCGCTTATGCCAACTCATGTTTTCTTTAGTTTCCTTCACCATAAACAACCGCTGCAACCGCGTCGTCAACGGCAAGTAGTGCATCGAATGAGTAGGCTTCCTTGCACCGACAGACTTTCCTCTACCACTGCCCTTGTAGCGATCAACACCACAAAATCTGCAGGCGTCTTCATCCTTGTCGTCTTTGTAGTGCAACATGCACCCGTTGTGACATACATCAAGTTTCTCGTATTCCATCCAGAGTGATCTCACCATCTCTTAGACCGGTAAAAGTCTTTAGGCAACTTAGCACCCTCAGGCAATATTTCTATAATCAACTCCATAAGTCGGTTGTAGCAATCTTGCGACATATTAAAATCGGACCTGATGCTCAACAATCTTGTAACCACCCCCAACGGTAAATGATCCTCACAACCAGGATATAATAGAGTCCTTGTATTCTCCAGCAACTCCATAAACTTTGCAGCATCGGCGTTCGGTGCCTCCTCAGGTGCATCATGACTGTCCGGATAGAAACTAGGCCCCGTCGCGTCAAAAACCATGTTCACCAACCCATCGTCGTAAGCAGCGTGGTTGTGGACATCCACATAATGCTCATACTTCGATGCTAAGGACAAAAGTTCTCCGTGCGCGCTCCACTGATAGTAATTCGGCGTGAAACCCTTCGAGTATAAATGATACGTGACTTCCACTTCTTGATGATATTTCAAGTTGCGACATCTCATACATGGTTACTTAATTTTGGTACCGTCCATATACTGAGGGAATGCCTTAGCAAACTGCATGAACTGTTTTCCGCCCTCTATGTATTCATCCCGCACACCGCATATGTCATCAGGATAACAGTTGTACATCGACGAATGATTCCGCAGATAGTAATTCACCTCCATATCCATTTGAGGATAATTCTGTAAGATAGATACAAGCACATCATTGAAACACATGCATATGAATGTATATATCCTCTTTATCCAAGAGATGAGTTAGAGGCTATTTATAGCATGTCAAAAAATAAAGTCCTGTATTGTTAAGTTAAAGGTTTAAATATGAAGACGTGATATATGTTAGTATTTTTGCCAATATTAATCCTAGTTTCTTTAGCATAGTGTTTAATCAATAAATTTGGTAGATTTTTGTCCATATCAAACATGGACATGGCCTTATGTATAAAGTTTAGCAAGCTCGGGCTTGGACCTCAGGGTTTAGCCCTCCGATAATGTATCACAAGAAGCTCTCAAGTCTCCATTTGAAGTCTAATAATGATTTGGATGACAACTTTAATAAGAACTTATTTAATATATACATGAGTAAGCTCAAGCACCAACTTAGTCTCTTATGCCCCACCAATTTTCATGTCTTAATCTCGCAGTCTCTCACTAAGGGTCTAGCCTTCAGGAACCGAGGCTCTACGCTCTCGAAAACTTTGGCTCCCTTCGAATTAACAAACCATTTTCAATACCGGAGTCGATTCAGTCAAGTCGAGGTTGAGTGGCTCCGGTTAGACGTATAGAGCATTATTTATAGAGTTTTGCTATGCTTACAACCAATGCTTACAACCTTCCTACAACCGGCCACGTGTCAGAGTTGTCCACATGAAATTTTAATGCTCCGGTTAGACGTATATAGCATTTTCCTTATTTATAAGAAATATGGACAATTGTAATGATCCGGGCCCATGAAATTTTAAATGGGTAACATCTGAGTTGTCCACATGGGCAGGACATCCAAGTGTCATACGTGGAAACAATGAGTTCAGGATGAAGCACAATCATTATAATTTAAAGAAATTAAAGCAACATAATTAACTAATTATAACTAAAATTAAAGCAACAAAGTGTCCTGTGTCCTGTGTCCTGTGTCAACATAATTAACTAATTAACTGAAATTATAACTAAAATTTAAAAAAATTAAAGTGTCGTACATCAACAAAGTGTCCGGTGTCATGTATCCTGTGTCCTGTGTCCTGTGTCCTGGTTAATTGACTAATTAACCAGTCGTGTCCTGTGTCAAAGTCTACTATGTCAAAGTGTCGTGTCCGAAAGAGGGTTAGGCTTTACCTTATCGGGGAGAAGCGGGTCGTCAAGGGTGGAGGGGGTCGCCGGTGGGGAGTTGGAGACGGAGGGGAGCAGGGTCGCCGAGCCGAGGGGCAGGGTCGGGGGCCGAGGGGGGAGGGTCGCCGAGGGGGGAGGGAAACGTCGAGGGCCGGAGGTCTTCGAACGCCGAGGGGGGCGGGGTTTCGGTGGTCTTCGAAGAGGGGTTTCGAAATAATGGGGGGGAATGAAAACTCAATTGACCAATATTTTTGACTTAGCGACGTCACTATGAGACGTCGGTAAATGGCGCTATTTTCTGCTCTTAGCGACGTCATACCATATACGTCGATACATGTCGCTATTTCTAGCCAAATTAGCGACGTTCACCGACTTATCAGCAACCTTATTTTTTTACTTAAAAGACATCGTGGGATGTCGCTGATCGTCGCTAACAGTGACGTTCTATGACATTTTATTTATGTGTCGCTAATTTCCTTCATGTTAGTGACGTTTTCCATAGGCGTCACTAATTTCGTCGGTAATATAACTTATTTTGCTCGTGATATACCTCCTCTTCAAAAGCCCTATGCAGCAAGCTGGTGCTGTAGCTTCACATGTTGGTGCAGGAAAGCCTACACGGGTAGTTCCCCACCTACACTCACTACTGCTCCCTGGACAGGAGCCTCAATAGCAAGCCTCATCTAGATAGGATAGATGAATAGGGGGTATTCGACTGCTCAGAACAAGGTCTGCAGGCCATGGCATAGTAAGAACTGACCATGGCTTAAAGCCTAAAGTCCAAGACCTCATGTTAGACACCTATCCTAGCTATAGGAGTGATTATGAAATAAACAAGTATGGGTCGAGAACCAAGCCCCTGGCAGCAGGACAATTACTGTTCCTGGCCAAATCCCAGTTGAGTGTCCCTATGGCCAAAGTCGCCCAATAAACCACATAAATTTCAACTCAGTTAAGTACATATATAATCTACAGATCATTAGCTACCTAAATATATAATTAATTCAGAAATTAGAGAATAAAACATCCTATGGGACATTTCGTTGAACACTTAAGATACGTATCCTATACTCTTCCGATACGCACACCAAATGGATCCAATTTCGAGCCAAACTCTACCTAATGATGTAGGGTGCCTAGATGAATGCATCTATGGTGAGAAAACAGAAATTCAATAGGTTTAGAGGCTCTTACCAATTGGGAGTTAGAATCCCAATTAAACTTCCTAGATCTAGATTCCCACCAAGCTCCAATAGCCAAATTACTCCATAAGCCTTCCTACTAGCCAATAGAGGCCTCATCTCTCCAATGAGGAGATTGCAATTGGTTTGGTGGAATTTGGTCTTGATTTGGAGGTTGGAGGCAAATTTTGGGGAAGAACACAAATTAGGGTAATGAAAGGGGGAGAAGGGGGCTAATGTTGCTTTAAATAGGAAGGGGGAGGCTCCTTGTGACCGACCAAAGGCTGCCCTCGGTTTAGGTTTTCGTTAAAATGCCTAAAAGGCTTCCTAAGTTGTCATTTAAGGCCCTTTAGGAAAAAGCCCCAATGTGACTTATGTTAAATCAACTAATTAGGTCCAAATTGACACTCTAGCTAGATTAGAGCATAACTTAAGTTATCTAATCTTTCTAACAAGCTTCTATGCTCATGGCTAACATCTACACAACGTAGTTCTAGGGTTTCACCTAACAAGACACTAATACAATGCATCAATTTAAATAATAATAAAATAATCAAAAAAATTACCAATTACCAAAATACCCTTACTCTAGAATATGGTTGTGACAAGAGGGGTGCTCGGGACATCGTCGAAGGGGCTCGAGCCAGCCCGTATGCCAGCATGGCCTAGCATGGGAGGAGACAGAGGAAGGTAGGCCGAAGTAGCTCGCCGAGGATCGGCCAGGTCGAGTTGACTCGCGATGATAGAAGGACAGCAACGACAGTACTGTGCCGAGAAGAAGGGAAAGGGAGAGTGATGGAGGTGAGGTGAGGCTCGTCGCCGGTGCAGCCAGGTCGGGACGGGTGAGATGGTGGCAGTGGTTACTGTAAGTGGTGGTACAGGCGGTGAAAATGGTGGTAGAGGCCGTAGGGATGGCTAGAGCAGAGGCAGAGGTAGCCATGGTGGCGACGGCCAGCCGAAGATTAGGGATAAGAGGGGAAGAAGAGAGACAGAGAGGAGAGTGAGATCGAGCGAGTGATGGGGGAGGGGGCAGTTCAACTTTGGAGGGAGAGAGATGAGTGAGGGAGGGAGTGAGCTGAGAGTGAGAGAGAGGGTGTTAGGTAAGGGAGAGAGAGAGGGAATGGACTATCTGCTGAGTGTGGGGGAGGGATGTGAGAGTTAAGGTTAGGTTTGGGGTTTGGGGGGGTAGTTATATGTAGGAGTTCAATTAAAATAATAATAACAATTGTAACAACAATAATAATAGGAACAAAATAAAAAATTGGGGCTCAATAGTCTAGACATGTCAAGATCCAAAATAATAATATTTAAAGAAATACGAAATTTAAAATCATCCAAATATAAAAATACAGTCATATACCTATTTTTCAAAATAGGGTGGTTACAACCAAGGTAGTTGAAGTTGCTAAACACGGGTTGCCTAGGGAGGATATCAGCGACCTGGTGTTGAGGGAGTAGGGTTTTAGGATTCTTTTCGTGCTCAGTAAAATAGAGTTGGTTATCGACTTGGTAGGTCTGAGGGGAATGGCACTGTGTTATGTGCATCCACTAAATTTTAGGATATATAGGGTACCCTCCAGGACAACATTTAGGGGAAGGGGAATATAAGTTGGAAGAAGAAAAATCAACCTAGTGAGCAAGGAGCAGCTCTACGATCAAATGTTATATCAACGATATTTGGGACTCCTCCCCCTCAACTTAGCTAATGTTTAAGACCCTCATCTAGAATATGCGTGGTATGGCAAATAAGCAGTCCCTCAATGGAGTTAAGATGTTATGCAGAATACATAAAGTGTTGGTGTTGGCCATTTTAGAACACAAACTTCTAAAGGACAAGCTTCTCTCGTCCCGTTTGAAATTGGGATTTTATTATGGCATGGTTGGGGGGGTTGGAAGATGTGTGGGTGTTGTCTAGGTTTGGTGTGAAGATTGTGATGGTGTTGGATCATACACAGGCCGTTACGGTTATGATGGAAGGCCCAGGAATGGAGTAGAGGTACATGATGACTATTGTGCATGGGGAAAAACGGTGCAGGTATGTGAGAGCTATGGGATTCAGTGCTGCAAATGCACGCTAATAGACTAGTACTGCCTTGATTTTGTAGGAACAATTGCAACGCGGTTCTCAGGACGGAGGAGCGAGCTGGAGGGCGGCCTCCAGACCCTGCCTCTATGTAGACTTCGTCCACTTCATCTTCCAAGCCCTTCTCGATTAGAGCCCTTTCTCTGGAGGTGAGTTCACGTGGTCTAACAAGCAGGAGGGGACAACAGACATAGATCCAGACTTGAAAAAGTTTTGGTTGACTCGCTCTGGCCTGACATGATTAATAGCACATCGATGGAGCATATCATTGACACGGAGTCTGACCACTGTGCGTACCTCGAACACATTGATGTCATCAAACCGCATTGTAGCAAACCATTTTGGTTCTTGGATTTTCGGTGCGACCACCCGAGCTTCATGGGCGTGGTATGAGAGGCTTGGAGATCGACGGATTGCATCAACCCGATTGTCTGTCTAGTCCATAATTTGAAGAGACTTTGAAAGGCTTTGAAGAGATGGAGTAGGGAGTCGCATAGAAAGATCTTCTAGGAACAGAGAATGGTAAAAGATGATGTATCGAGGATTGCCTTAGCGGAAAGGGACGGAGACTGTCCGGTGAGTAGGAGGCATTGAATGTGGCTAGGATTACATTTCAACGATGTATCGCCATGGTGGAAAGTTTCTAGAAGCAAAAGGCTAAAATACAATAGGATTTGGAAGGGAACAAAACTCCAAGTTTTTCACGATTGCGTGAAGGGGCACAGAAAAAAGATGACGATCAACCAGATTATAGTCAAAGATGGGCGGATGATCAGCTCCCAGAAGGAAATTCAAGAGGCAGTGGTAAATTACTACTTGAATTTACTGTCGAGTGATCGAGTACAGAATGACGAGAACTTGTCAAGACTCATCCAGCCGGTCGTTAATGTTGCGGACAACGCGACGCTGCTTTCTCTTTCTTCTATGGAGGAGGTGAAGGGTGTTGTTTTTGGCATGAGGGGGGACGGTCCTCCGGGATCCATCGTCTTCTCATGGATATTGTTTCACAAGTGTTGGGAGGTGGTCGAATCAGATGTGGTTGAAGCAGTGGTGGCCTTCTTCCAGGGTTTGTGTTTTCTGAGGGTTGTTACTAGCACCATGCTAGTTCTTGTTTCGAAGAAACCAAGCATTATTTCATTTGTGGATTTTTGTTCTTTGAACATGTGTAAGTTCTTGAACAAAATTATCTCTAAATCTGCTCCAGAAGAATGTCGAAGATCTTCCGGATGCTTATCTCTTGGGAGCAAAGTGCTTTTGTCCGTGGCAGGGAGATTGTGGATAACATTATCCTCGCTATATAAGTTGCTTGTCAGTTACATGGAAAATGACCAAAGAGAAGGGAATGTGGTAATCAAGCTAGATATGGAGAACTTGTACGACTGTGTGGATTGAGGAGTTATGATATGGGTCTTCCGACATTTATTTTTCAGAGGAGTGGATTGATATCATCTGGAGGTTAGTGTCGAACTGTCTAGGGTGGCTTTTGGCTTTTTCAAATCACAAAGGGGTCTTAGGCAAGGAGACCCTTTATCTCCGACCATATTCATTATTATGGCATAACTATTCAGCCGAAGCCTCAATAAGTTAGGAAAAGTCCTCGATTCAGAAGGTATTACTTGACGAGTTGGTTCCTTCGGTGACACACCTGGCATATACGGATGACGTTCTTCTTTTCAGTGCTTGGGACAAAGAGACTATCTATACGGTGTATAGGAGCATTAAGAGGTATGAGAGGGCTACTAGACTGAGGGTTAACAAGCAGAAAGGCGTCATATGTTAGAACCGGGGCACAAATTTTTAATAGAAAACCGAATAAAACAGTTGTAAGAACAACATTCCTACGCAATGCTTCAAGGAAGGTACGTAACAGATATCCTAGAAGGATTCTGGAATACGAAAATCTAAAAAGATTTCGTAAACGTAGCAAACGATAGTAGTGCTTCTAAACAGAAGGTACTAATCGAAATGCTAAAGGCGACAGCGAAGCTGACAGGCGATAGATGGAAGGTGGTGGCCTACTGGGGTGTCAAGAACACCAGTGCTCAAAGCTAGATCCGCCCACACGGTCAGCTTCCAGGAACCAGCAAGTTCGAGTGAACTCTGGAACGCTCTGGAAAAAATGCTCTAAGACGGACTGTTCGAAACGACAAGGATAGAACTCCAGTTTCATAGGAGGAACAAGGTGCACAGCAGCTCTCTCTTCTCTCTTTATGAATTTTTGAAATCTTAGAAGTGTCTCCAGAGGGAAGAGAGGCTCTGAATATATAGCCACTGCTGTAACTGTCCAGATCCGAGATGTGCGCAACGACTTGATGCCAGATTTGAATTATTTGGATCAGTTATCGCACGTTACGAATCAGTCAGAACGTGGACAGCCACGAACTGCTCATGTTACGCCAATTGAATGAGTTATGCGTGCACTATAAGCGCAACCAGCGCATGCTGCGCACGCGGCACAACCACCACAAGCTGGCGCAACTGGTGCAACCCGTGCGCCCGCGCACCCTCGCACCCACCCGTGCAATCCAGTGCACCCGTACAACCCGTACATGCGCGTACCCCCGTGCAAACCAAAGCACCCGCGCACACGCACACCCCGCACAACCCAGCGCACCCGCACACCTAGTGCAACCCAGCGCAACCTCGGCACAACCTGGGCGCACAACTGGGCCGCACAACGTGGGCGTGCAACTGGGCCGCATAATGTGGGCGCACAACTGGGCCACTCTACGTGGGCGCGTAACGTGGTTGCGCAAGTGGCTCGCGCAACGAGCGCAACTTAAGTGCACTATGTGCCTAACGACGATGCTACGTGCTAAGTGCAAAGTGCGCCAACAAAATGCCACATTACGCCTCATGAGCCCATGAGCCCGAGTTCGAGTCCGAGTCCGAGTCCGAGTCTGAGTTGCTAAGCCCCTACGGGGCTTAGCTCCAATGGAAATTAATTTCCCAAGTGCAAAAAGCATGAATGTTTTTCTTGGAGCCTTATCCTTACCTACAAGAAAAATCACCTACATGGTTGCCTCCTTAAGGTCACCACCCCATCTGCATATCAAAACAACACATACAAGTATATATGTTGAGATAACTCATGGTGCTTTTCCAATGTGGGACTAAACTTTACTATGCATGTTGAGAGCAAGCTCTCTTCATGTCAAGGAGCAAGAGCACTAAAAATCCCCCACAAATCTTAGTATATATATGTGTCTAGGATTGAGCATTCCCCACAGTAACTGTCCATTTTATATTAGGATAGATATCACTGACGACTTGAATCTTCCCGCATGGGTTGAATAACAATGTGATACAAGAATGGACTATGTCTTGAATTCTGCACCACAATTGTAATTCTTTCCACTCACAAAGTGTAGTTACATGTGCTTCTGGCTGCACATTAAAGGCCTTGTGCCAGCCTAGTTTCAGTGTATAATTTTTGGCGTCTTCAAGTTTACCCTCAAGAGACGGCTTGATATCTATTTCCATACACTATAGGTAAGTTCTTTATTAAAGTGACATGGCATGAAGCCTTGCGCTTCCTTGCGGTGCTACGCTGCTATGACATGGCCTAAAGTCGAGGCATTACTCCTACCCGGAAACCTCATCGTAGTGTCATACTACTACAGCATAAGGTCACAGCCTCTTTGTAGTGTCATTCTATCCAGCATGAAGCCTAAGGCTTCATTACGATGTTACGTCGTAACGACATGGCTTGCAAGGCTGAGGCTTTACCCCTACCCGGGTACCTCATCATGGTGTCGTGCCATTGTAACATGGGGTCACCCCTTTGTAGTGCTGTCTACAACTCTTTAATTTCATCATACAGCATTAGGCTACCTGTCTATTTGCTGTTCTACACCGCTATGACTTGGCTTACAAAGTCGAGGCATTACCCTACCTGGGAACCTCATGGTGGAGTTATCCCACAGTAGCATGGAGTTTTACTCCTTGTAGTGATGCGCTACCGTGCTTTCTGTAAAGCACACCAGACATTCTCTCTGCCTGAGAACTTAGTAAGGCATTTAAGCCAACCTCAACACAGGATCCGTTTTCCACAGAAAACACATAGTAGACAACAGTGGTTGTGGGTTTGTAACCCTTCCATGTTCTCAAGAACAAGTACCCACTGTTACCTGATAGTTTTTCAGTCAGTGGTCCTCCCTTGAACCGAAAGTTAGATGTCTAGTAGATTTCTCTTTGAACTAATAACATAAAACTTTATAGTAGGATTACAAAGACATACTATCAGAATGCCTTCAAGCCCATCTTCCCTGCTGTGTATTTAACCCGCTGACGCTTGAGGCCCTTCATGAACGGATTCGCCAGGTTCTCCTGACTCTGAACATCGATGACTGCAATGACACCTCTCTTGATGAGATCGTTCACTGTCCTGTGCTTTAACCGTACAGTTCTCTTCTTTCCGTTGAAGAGATCATTTGATGCTACTGCCACAGTTGTCTGGTTATCGCAGTATATCAAAATTGCTGGTATCTGCGCTCCAACCACTGAAAGATCATACATGAGCTCCCGAAGTCTCTCTGCTTTATCTGTTGGGGTATCAAGTACAAAGAACTCAGATTCTATAGAAGATCGCGAGAGCATAGTCTGCTTCTTCGACTTCCATGATATAGCAGCTTCACCTATTGTGAAAATAAATCCACCAGTGGACCTCTCGCTCTCCAACTCTGAGCACCAGCTAGCATCACTGAAGCCTTCTACTACCAAAGGCTCTCCGCTGAAGTACAGTGCATATGTCTGAGTTTTCTTAAGATATCTCATAACATGCTTCACAGCTTTCCAATGCTCAACGCCTGGATTGCTTGTGAATCGACAAAGCATTTCCACAGCAAAAGCTATGTCAGGCCTAGTAGCAGTAGTTGCATACATCAAACTTTCGATGATGCTAGCGTACTCCAATTGCCTGACGCTTTCCTTCGAGTTTGGCTCCAGCTTCTGATCACTTCGGTATGGCGTATCAATAATAGGAAGATCATGATACCCGTAACGAGTGATCATCTTATCAATGTAATGAGATTGTGACAGTGCCAATCCAGTGTCTGTCCGAATGATCTTGAGTCCCAAGATAATATCAACATCCCCCAGGTCCTTCATACTGAACTTTGTCGAGAGAAACTTCTTTGTCTCAGTGACACAGCTTATATTCGTACCTAGGATTAGCATGTCGTCCACATACAGACAAATGATGACTCCTCTTCCGTCAGCAAATTTAGTATAAACACACTTGTCTGTTTCGCTGACCCTGTAGCCGTTTGATCTTATAACTTTGTCAAACATCTCATGCCACATTTTGGGAGTTTGCTTTAAGTCGTATAGAGATTTTACCAACTTGCAGACTTTGACTTCTAGGCGTCTGACGACAAATCCTTCTGGCTGTTGCATATAAATCTCCTCGGTCAGCTCGCCATTTAGGAATGATATTTTTATATCCATCTGATGTATCACCAGTTTGTGTATTACCGCAAGGGCAATCAACAATCTGATGGTTGTCATCCGTGCTACTGGAGCATAAGTGTCAAAGTAGTCGATTCCCTGCTTTTGAAAAAATCCCTTGGCCACTAGCCTGGCTTTAAACTTGTCAATGGTTCCATCAGCTTTCATCTTCTTTTTGAAGATCCACTTGCATCCGATAGGCTTTGCTCCTTCGGTTAAATCAACTAACAACCATGTGTTATTAGAGGTAATTGAGTCAATTTTATTGTCTATTGCCTCTTTCCAGAAGACAGCATCTCTGGTCTTTATTGCCTCATCATAGGTAAGTGGATCTGCTTCCACATGATAGGTGACGAAGTCATCTCCGAAGCTCTTCGACCTCCTTGCTCGCTTCGTCGACGGCTCAGCGAGTTCTGGTTCAATTATTGTTTCTCCACCAACAACTTCATCTTGGACTACTGGCTCATATGAGATCTCAGTCTCATTTGCACCTACATTATTCTCCAGAATATTTGGGAGAACAATGTTTTTATGTTTTGCAAACTTGTCTTCAAAATATTCAACATCGCGAGATTCGATGATATGATTTGACTCAATGTCAAGAAATCTCCGAGCATCACTCTTCTTAGCATACTCCAAGAAGATCGCCTTTATAGTCCTTGTCCCCAGCTTCTAAATCTTTAGATCTGGGAGCTTCACATAAGCCAGACACCCCCACACTCGAATAACATTCAAGTTAGGTCTAACTTTGAACAAGAGTTCATGAGGAGTTATGTCAGAAGTTGCATAAGGCACTCTATTCAGAATGAAAGTGGCCATTAATACAGCTTCTTCCCAGTAGCATTTTGGAAGACCTGCAATTAGCAGCATTGAGTTTATCATTTATGTCAACGTTCGGTTCTTCCTCTCTGCTACTCCGTTAGATTGAGGAGAATATGGAGCAGTAGTCTCGCAGATGATTCTATGTTCTTTGTAGAACGATACGAATTCATGAGACCGATATTCTCTGCCTCGATCACTTCTCAACCTCTTGAGTTGTCGTCCAGTTTGCCGTTCTGCTTCGGCCCTGAACTCCTTGAACTTCTCGAACGCTTCGTCTTTGGATTTGAGAAAGTAGACGAATGCGTACTTAGAGAAGTCATCGATGAAGGTTATGAAATACTTTATCCCGACTTTTGTAGAGAATTGTTTGAAGTCACAGATATCGGAGTGTACCAACTCCAGAAGATATATGCTTCGATTGACCCGATGAAAGGGTTTTCTAGTGATCTTTGTCTGAGCACATACTTCACACTTCTCTACCTTACCCCCACATTTGGAGATAACTCCTAGACTAGATATTTTGTTTATTCTTTTACAATGAACATTTCCTAGCCTATTATGCCACAACTCAAGAGAATAATCAGAAAGAGCGATTGTATTTATTTTATTAGACTAGTTTATAAGTTAAATTTTAAACATCCCTTCGGTTTGAAAAGCCTTTCCGAAGTATGTTCCCTTCTTGGACATCACCATCAGACCAGCATTAATGTTCATCCTCAAACCTGTGTTGCTAAGCAGGCTCCCAGAGATCAGGTTCTTGGCAATCACCGGAACATGCTTTACTCCTTGGAGCGTCAGAGTATTCCCGGAAGTGAGTTTCAGATCCACAGTCCCGATCCCCAGAACTTCAGCTTGGGCCTTGTTCGCCATGACAACCTTCTCAGAAGTTAGATGGTACGTGACGAACCATTCCTTTCCAGAACAGACATGGCATGTCGCACCGGTGTCTATCCACCAGTCAGAGTCAGTCCCCACAGTTGTAACCTGAGCGATCAAAGCAACGAGATTAGAAACCAAAGAAACCTTACTAGGCTCACCTTTCTTTGATTATTTGGGCTTGGATCTGCATTCACTCTTGTAGTGGCCTTTCTTGCCACAATTGAAGTAAGTCAGTGGGACTTGGACTTCTGTTGCTTGAATGAAGGACCCTTCACTTCAGATTAGTAGAATCCTTCTTTTTATGATAAGAAGCCACCTGCTTCCCTTTAGGCTCTCTCGTCTGTACCAGATTGGCCTTGGCCAACTATTTGGACAGAGTGTCCATCTTCTGTTGAGGACGCATCTCGTCCTCAACAAGGATCTCTTGAAGGAGATCTTCCAAGCTAATATCCAGCTTCTTCCGATGCATTCTTGCAAAGAATATACTCCATCCAGCGGAATGTTTAGGGATAATCCCTCCAACAACAAACTTGTCGACGAAGGGCATTTTCTCGTCTTCTAGCTTCTGGCGTAGCTTCAAGAACTCTTTTACCTGAGGCAGCATAGCCTTCTCGTCTTCGAAGAGCCACTTATTGTACTTCTCGACGATGAAGATTTTCGATCTATTGTCGTCGTCTTCATACAGCCTACCTAAGGACAACCAGATGTCCCTGGCAGAAGTATTCTTGGAGTATGACTCTGCCAGGGAGTCCTCCATTGCATTCAGAATCAATAGCCTACAAAGACTATTATCCCTTCTCTATTTGGTAAGTTTGACTTGTGCAGCAGCAATGGCATCTGTTGTACCACCTTCTGGAGTCATCAGTCCTTCTGGAATTGTTGGTTCAGCCTCGATCAACACATGATCAACATCCACTAGTTGAAGATTGAGGGTGATTTTCCTCTTCCAGATTTGAAAGTGTTCTCCGTCGAACTTCTCCAGTTTGTTAAAGCTGGTATCGAGGAGAGAGGTACGAGAGTTTTCCATTGTGCTGGTCTAGCTTTGATATTGTTAGAACCGGGGCACAAATTTTTAATAGAAAACCGAATAAAACAGTTGTAAGAACAACGTTCCTACGTAACGCTTCAAGGAAGGTGCGTAACAGAGATCCTAGAAGGATTCTGGAATACAAAATTCTAAGAAGATTTCGTAAATGTGGCAAACGATAGTAGTGCTTCTAAACAGAAGGTACTAATCGAAATGCTAAAGCGGCAGCGAAGGTGACAGGCGATAGATGGAAGGTGGTGGCCTGTTGGGGTATCAAGAACACCAGTGCTTAAAGCTAGATTCGCCCATACGGTTAGCTTCCAGGAACCACCATGTTCGAGTGAACTCTGGAATGCTCTGGAAAAAATGCTCTAAGACGGACTGCTCGGAACGACAAGGACAAAACTCTAGTTGCATGAGGAGGAACAAGGTGTGCAGCAGCTCTCACTTCTCTCTTTGTGAATTTCTGAAATCTTAGAAGTGTCTCCAGAGGGAAGAGAGGCTCTGAATATATAGCCACTGCTGTAACTGCCCAGATCCGAGATGTTCACAACGACTAGATGTCAGATCCGAATTATCTGGATCAGTTATCGTATGTTACGAATCAGTCAGAACTAGGACAGCCACGAACTGCTCGTATTGCGCCAATTGAACTAGTTGCGTGCGCGCCATCAGCACAACCAGCGAATACTGTGTACTGCGTACGCGGTGCAACCAGCGCAAGCTGGCGCAACTGGTGCAACTGGCGCAACCCGTGCAAAGTGCGCCAACAAAATGCCATATTACACCTCATGAGCCCGAGCCCGAGTCCGAGTTCGAGTCCAAGTCCGAGTCTCTAAGCCCCTACGGGGCTTAGCTCCAATGGAAATTAATTTTCCAAGAGCAAAAAGCATGAATGCTTTTCTTGGAGCCTTATCCTTACCTTCTAGTAAAATCACCCACATGGTTCCCTCCTTAGGGTCACCACCCTATGTGCATATCCCAACAACACATGCAAGTATATATGTTGAGATAACTCATGGTGCTTTTTCAATGTGGGACTAAACTTTACCATGTATGTTGAGAGCAAGCTCTCTTCATGTCAAGGAGCAAGAGCACCAACATCATATTTGTGTATCATTTCTTTCCTGAGGTGAGGAGGAGTGTGCTACTGTAGATGAAGGACTTTGATGTTCGTTGCCCCCATTCACGTACCTGGGGTGACCTATGGCTTACAAAAAAAGGAGGGCAGATTCATTTATGCCTCAGATTGACAAGGTTAAAAGTCGCATCGAAGGTTGGCACAACAATATTCTTTCTCTTGTAGGCAAGCTCATTCTTCTCAAGCATGTGTTAGACACTATCCCGATGTATACTTTGGCGGCATGCAACCCTCTTAAGAAGGTAGTAAAAGTCATCAAGAATCTATTTGTTTTCTTCTTTTGGGCGTCGCCAAGATGGTGCAGGAAAGATGATGTGGTCTAGCAGGCAGACTATAGCGAAAACCATCGAAGAAGGTGTTTGCAAAAAAAAAGTTTATTCCAAACTTGAAAAAGAATAGTATAAAGTACAATAAATTCTGGAGAAGTACAACTGTAGGAATCTGATCAGAAGATGATCACTTTATTCTTTGGACTATGTGAACTTGAAGACTGCAGCCTCTGGAGAATGCAGCAGCAATTTTGCAAGAGTTCTTGATCTCTGTACGTATGTATCTGATGATTTCACAATGATTGGAAACTCTATTTATAGAGTTCAAGAAATAACTGTTTTAGCAGTTATTCTGATGTACGTGAGGCTGGATTGCGCCACATTGGATTGTGCCAACTTTTATTCAGTTGTTAAGTCGTGTACTAACTGTATTTAGACGTGTGGCATCATGTGATTGAGATGCGCGTGGTCGTGTACAGGATAGTAGATACGTCTTGAGAGATTAGTGGCATGTGCGCCACGTCATCCTGCTTTAGAATGTAAGTTGTCTCAACTTCATCAGGTTATGCGACCTTCAGTCAACTGCGCCTGATTGAGCCGCGCCTAGACACGTGGCAGCTCTTGAGCAGAAGTCATTCAGATTACGCCTAGGCACAACTAAGGATTTTGTCTAGATTGTGCCTAGGCACAACTTACGAAGCGTACAGGACAGCTGTCAACCAACTCCTCTTGAGCGGTACAATTCACTGGATTCGAAGAGATTTTCCTCGTTCACTGTGGTGTCAGTTGTCAGGTAATGATGGCCATTAAGTGTCAGACGCCACGTAGATTTTGGCGCAACAAGACTGGACGCAGTCTGATATATGGCGTAACCTATTCAACGGCGCAGTCTGTTCTCTGAGCTTCATATCAGTGGCACAACCTAATTTTTGGGGCACAACTTGATCACTGATTAGTATGTTCAGGGCGCAACTTGATTTTTAGGCCCTACAAGACTCCCCTCAAAGTTTTCAAAACTAACAACGTTTCAAAGTTTTGAAATACTTTGAATTTTAGAAAAATTTTGACTGAGTCAAGTTGCGCCCGTCTCGTGCAATCTGTTATGGCCAATTACGATTCATTATGCACGATTCAGGATGACTTTTAGGATTCTGACTTTCTGGCTATAAATAATCCCCGTTTACTCCACTGTGATTCTTTACTTTCACTCTTAATCTTCTGAGAAAATTTTTATAACTTTTGCAACCCTCTTTTTCGACCATCTTCTTGACGACATGGCCCCCAAAAGGACTGCTGCTGACAAAGAAAAGGCCATCGCCACCTCTTCAACTCGTGTTCCGCCTGCCCATACGCCACAATATGTGCCGCCTTCTTCTCGTCGAGAGACAGCCAACCCAGCAATGGAAGGTGATTAAGGGCGAGCCGATTCGATTTATGAGCGATGATTTCATCAATGATTGATTTGCGCCCCTCTTTTTAGAGTGTGGACTATCACAAACTTTGCACCACCCCTTCTTAGGATGTGGTCACCCTTTTCTTGAATACTGTTCGTTTTTATGAACCGTGTTGCGCATATTATTGCGTACAGTAAAAAAATAATACTGCACGACTTAATTTGAGGCGTAACTCAGTATGCGACGCAACCTGAGGTGTTGCACAACTTGAGTTTCACGCAACGTAGCATGTGTCGCAACCTGGGTTGTTGCGCAACCTAAGTTTTCGTGCAACACATCTCGTGGTGCCACTCAGAGAGTCTATATAACTCAAGAAGTCATACACCTTTGTTTTGCTTCTATTTTTTTTTTGTTCATATATCTCTTTGCAGTTAATCTCAGGGAAGACCCGAATACAGAAAGGTTTGCTTCAACATTTAACGTCCCAGAGTATAGAGAGAATTTGTCTCATGTCACTTTCCCTCAATATGATGGCCCTGAAGCAAGAAGAACTCTACTCATAGATCAAGATAATGAAACTCTTTTGAACTTGATGAACGGTGAACCCCTTCAGAGCTTGGATACTACAGTCCACAAAAAAATTGCCTTTTTATTTGGGGATGCTATCAAAAAAACCTCCCAACCTAAGGCAAGAAAAGAGACGAGATATTTCTTAAAGGGAAACAATGCCATACATCTAACAGAAATATCAAGGTCTATGGCATTATCCCAGTATACTTTTGCTAGTTATCCTAGAAGGATGTCATGGGATTTGACTCCTCTTCAACAAGCAAGAGTCGGTCGGATCTGTTATAAAGTGGGTCCGCAGAACAAAGACCTTTTTTTACAGCACTTCTGAAAAATATAGCACACACTTAAGAGGTTTAAGGTTGAGCTGCATCCCTCCCGAGGATTCTTCCATGCTTCTTCCAGTCAGAATACCTATTTTTGCAAATACATTTGCAAAAGCTGAAGGAAGATATCCAAACCGTGCTATGCGCATGACAGGCCTGGTAAACCCTGGAATGAAGCGCTGGAGTAGCTTGTCCATATGGATTTTGGAGGAATTCAAAGACAGGCTCATCGATCTGGGCCTCTATAATCCTATCTGCACTACAGTATATGGCATTCATCCAAACCCTCACATGTTCTTGGCTTTAGTAGAGAGATATAACAAAAGCACTGGGACCTTCATGACACCTCATGGAGAAATAGGATTTGCTCTTAACGAGATAGAATATATCTCTCGTCTGTGATGGGTGATAACCCATATGAAGAATATGTACCCACAAATGATGAATTAGATGCTCTAGCAAAGGAGAATCCCCAGATGATCACAGTTTTCCAAGAGCTGCTGTGTCACTATAAAATCTGCTCACTCTACTACGAAAGTGCCACTGCGGGTACTTGCTACATCACAAAATGGATGCCATATCTGTTTCTGGGTCATGTGTGGAAGGACAAGCCACTGGACAGTCAAGCCTGTACGCCTCGTTTCTTTGAACCTTTTGATAGAAGTGATATACAATTATTGATAGAAAAATATAATCATGGGGATGTCACCTTGACTGAGGACTCGGGTCTGTTCAAGCCTGGCAATGTTCTTCAAAGTTATCTTAGACATGGTTACAGACCTATGTCTCCAGAAGCCCAGCTGGCAGGCTTTCTATCTTTATGGCTACGGCGTTTTGTAGTTCCGGGAGCCAGTACGGTTGACAGATTCCACCGGGGTATTTTGTTCGCTGCAACACGTCTTATATTTGGATACAAGATGGATCTCCTATCAGCCATGACGTGTCGCCTGAACGCTGGATTGCGTTCTTTTGTAGACACTATGCTGCAAGATAAGGATAGTCGGTCAGATTTTTCTCGTACTGAAATGCTATATACTTATTTGTTCGGATGGTTATTGCTACACCATCCCTGTTTAATGAACCCAGATATGGGACCTGCTGATGGAGACTTCATCGGGCATTTTGCTAATGCTCACTGGAAATATACTACTCTTTCGGAATGTCGACTTGCCTTGAACCGTGGATCGGGATGGTATTTCCAGTGTGTTGGCCCCCTTCAGGGTATGATACTATGCCTCCACAGATGATGGACTTACCTGAAGAAATACTCCGTTTAAGTCCAAACATCTTTTCCTGGCTTAAGATAATCCGGCCCTCTCACTTGGTCTATAGATTTGAAGAAGAATGCTATTTGGAACCGTATTTGCCGAGTCGATTTGCACGGCAGTTCAGGTATGATCAGCTTCATGTAGGAAGTGTAACCACTTGCCTATAGGCCAAGGGTTATCTTATTGATGGGGCTAGGGCTTGGAATTATTACAATGCCCGAGGCACAAAAGCTATTTTTTCTATGCCTTATAAACTTCCCCAAGGTCCGCGTATGTTATATTCATATGCAAACTTCTATACTTCAGCGAACACATTCACTGAAAGCTTCCATCCTGTACATAGCTTCGCAACTGAAAGGAGAATTAAACAAGGAAAACGTACTCTTCAGTCTTTCCGGGATGTAGAAGACAGAGATCCTGCCGATGTACCTCTGGAGGCATCAATTTTAATAAATTTTGCTGACCCAGTTCAAGATCCTTTAGATATATCCATAAAGATGTGAAAAGAAAAATCCCCTGTTAAAGGTTTGAAAAAGAGAAAGACTAAGGAAACGACAGCCTCTCCTCAATGAGATAATCCTCCTAATTATCCAAGAGCTCCTGAGAAGAGGAAAAGAACATCACTGGTTATCAATGAACCAGTGACTACGAGAACAACTCGTTCTCAATCAAAACAGTTGCTTCTCAGTTCTTCTTTGGAGAGAAGGACATTACCCCTTCTTCTATTCAGAAATAGGGAAAGTTTACAAAAGGAGGAACTTCTGCTTCTTTGATCGACCCAGAGGGTAATCATAATGAAGCTGTTGTGGGGCCAGACGCACTGATACTCAAAAAAGTTAGAAGAAAATTGGACATTGCTGAAGAAGAACCATCTCAAGAAGGTAATATCACAGTTGTGAAATATCCTCATTGTTAATTTTTATCAGAGATATATATCTAAATTGCTTTTCCTTGTATTTGTTACTCTAATAGATGTCCATCCACCTATCACCATTATGACAGTAAATGTTCCTGCCAATGTACTGGCTGCAGCAGGGATAACAATTCCTTTCCCAACTCCCGTGAGTCCAAAAGCTTCCTTTCCAAAGCAAGATCTACCCCCACAAGATACTTCGCAAGCTGAAGTATCTACTCATTCAGGAGAGGTAGTGATCGATGCATTGAACGGTTGCGATTTCGATGATGAAACTTGTGATGAAGATTGGGACAACATTACTAAAGAAAAACAAACTTTAGTGAATGTACCATCATCACGAGAAATCCCAGTTAATGGAGATCCTTCACTTGTCGAGGACGTAGAGGATGTGGTTCATGATAAGGAACATGTCAATCTTCCTAAAGTTAATGAACCCACGACCACTGAGCCGCCTGAAGTGTCTAAGGTGGCAATTGAATTAGTAAATGAAACTCCAGTAACTCTGCCACCTCTGACTGAATCGGGAGCAGGAAGTAGTCAGGCTACTATGACTGCAGAGACTCTATCCAAGCTTCAGTCCGAGACAATTAAAGCTATTGAGACTCCTCATAATGTACTCAGTTCAGGTAAGTTTTCTACTATGAACGATTTGACATAGTATTTTTTTAACATTATATGTTATAACACATATGATTTGCAGAAGCGGCCACTGGGACTGTAGCCGGGGAAGGAAGCTCTTCTCATATTAGTGCTCCAGATGAAGTACCCCCACCTGCTAAGGTTGTGAAGACTTCTACAAACATAGTAGCCACTCCAGGAGCCCTGGCAGCTAACAAATTTGTGGTGGCCTCTTTCACAAGAGTCTTCTTTACATCTCTGGAACCCCTAGTTCATAGAGTCATGGAGAGAGAGGATGTCCCTTTTAGTACCGTTAGAACTCCCACTACATTTTTTATCGAAGACATCCGTAGTCAAGGAGACGAAGCTCAAGCTTTATTTTTGGAACATATTTTGGATGATCTAGAGAGCTCAATCAAGGCCTATAAGGAGCTGAAAAGAGGAGATATCGAACCACTAATAAACATGGAATATAAAACCATGGTTCGAGAAGCAGAAATTAGTAAAGCTGATTTTGAAATATTCCTGCTGGCTTTCACTCGACAGTCCTCTGAGCTAGACATTCAAATCTCTGATGTAGCTATTTTTGCTGAGAGTCATAAGACCAAGGCTACCGAGGAAGAGAAAAAGGCTGCTGATCTAGAAGCCAGAATTGCTCAACTTCAGGCAGAACTCCAAACTGCTAAGCAGAACATAGAACAAGAAAATCAATTGTACCAAACTGCCATTGATCGGGTGGATATTTTGAAGGACCAGAAGAAGGAATTTGAACGTCTTCAGAATGAAGAGCTTACACGTCGAACTACTGCTCTACAACCTTTCAATCCTGAATCAGGACGAGTTGAAGCTAGACAGAGAGTGCTAGATTCTCGTGATAAAAGAATTCAAGTTCTGAAGAAACAAATTACAGAACTTATCATTTATCCTTCGGAGTAAAAAATGGGCAAATGTTGTTGCTTCTTTCTACAATGTACTCTTTTTCTTCTTTTGCAGAAAGAAAATAATAGACTTTTTATGGGGTTCCATTACTTGTTGCATATCTTGTTATAGATATAAGTAATAAAATAGAAAATATATTCAGAGGTACTGGACATGATATATTTCATAGTTTAGAAAATAATAATATTCATTATATCTGCTCAGAGGTAATGTGGACGTGGCAGAATATAAAGTTTAGCAATATTGTTATTTCAATAGACAACTTTATCAGAGGTAATAAGGACGTGACAAGTTGCTGATATAAATAATCAAAATTCAGAGGTGTAGAGGACGTGAATTCATATTATTTAAGACAAGAGACAATAAATGTCCAATAAATGATAAATCAAAGAAAGTGAATGAACTAACAGTCACTTCAGTTTTCAAAGAAAAGGTGCTGGCGCATTTGATTTGATCTTCCTTGAGACAACTTTTAACAGCAATATCGTCCACATAGCATTCGACAGTCTTTCGCAGATGATCTCGAAAGATAGTACTTATAGCCCGCTGGTAAGTTGCACCTACGTTCTTAAGACCAAACGGCATGACTGTATAACAGTACACTCCCCGAGGAGTACGAAATGAAGTATGTTTCTCATCTTCAGGATTCATCCGAATTTGATTATATCCAAAAAATCCATCCATGAAAGAAATTCATTCGAATCCACATGTATTGTCGATCATGACATCAGTAATTGGGAGAGGGAACTCGTCTTTAGGGCAAGCATCCTTGAGATCCTGAAAGTCTGTACAAACTCGAACCTTTTCGATCTTCTTCAGGACTAGTACAACGTTGGCTACCCAGTCAGGATGTTGTTCTTCTCTAATAAAACCACAAGCTATCAGCTTTTTGACTTCATCATCAATTGCATCCATCATTTCAGGCTTGAATCGCCGTTGTTGTTGTTTGACCGGCTTGGCATTCGATAAAATGTTAAGCTTGTGAGTTGCAATTTGAGGATCTAATCCCGGCATATCTTCGTAACTCCAGGCGAAGACATCAATATATTCACGAATAAGGTGAATTAACTCTTGTTTATCATCCTTTGGAAGATTTTTGCTAATGAAGATTGGTCGTGATATGCCCTTCTCTCCAATATCGATCTGGACTAGTTGATCCTCAGTAGGTGATTCTCGTTGTTCAAAACAAAGTTTTTACTGATTTTCCATCCTTTGTGCCCAAGGGTCCACTTCAGGAGCTTCTTCAATGTCATCTTCGTCGTCTTCCGAAAATTCAGCAGACACCATGTTAGAAGATACTATCACTCTATGAACATGACCAATACTGGTATCAGAATCCCATAAGATAGAATCAGAAAAATTAGAACGTTCTTCTTCATCAGATTCAGAAGGTTCTGGAGTTGGAAGTGGTGACATATAACCTAGTCCTCGTTTCGTTTTACTATGGTATTGTTGTGATTTTCTTTTTGGAATAGCAATATGAAGAGGAGTTCGCCTTCCTTTACCATTGTTGAGGCCTGTTCTGAAATCGTAGTCCATTTTACGAATGATGGCTTTGGATTGTGGACTATAGCGTCGTAATTGTAGCCTTCCTGTATCATCTCTATTATCATTATAGAGCATAATTTTTGGTTCCTCTCTTTTGTTGAAGAATATAGGCTTTTCATCTTTCTTTCGAGACGGTACTAAGAAGTACGACTCTTGTATTGAATCCAATGATACCACATTTCGCAGAGATGATACGAATTCTATTGTAAGTAGTTTAAATTTATCTAGCATATCCAAATAACACTGAGTATAGTAAAATACATCATTATACTGCAAAGGAGATACTTTATTGATTTTTACACCATCATTTACAACAGGGACTTTAGCCTTAGCAGGCTTAGTCAGATTGATGACAAGAGGGGGAGAAGAAGAACGAGAAGGAGGAGGGAGCTTCTTGTGCCGAAGATCAATTACAAGTGGCTCAAAAGAGGTGAGCTCCCTTTGTTCTTGACTATCACCCTTAGGCCGCTTCTCATGGGAAGGAAGATAGATAGTCAGTGGTTTGGAAGACTGAGGACAAGAGGTACGTCCTTTGACGGGAATTACCAGAGTATCATTTGGCACATTCTTCTGTTCTTCATCTGTGTCCATTACTAGTACCACCTTCATGAATTCCTCCTTGTACATACGAGAATCGTTGCAATATGCTTCAACTCCTTTGAAAGGATTCAGATCTGCAACCTCTTTTTGGATTTCTCCATTACCATCCACATATTTAAAATATTGGTGGAGAGTAGAAGGTACAAAATTGTGTTCATGGAGGAATGGCCTTCCTAACAAAGTGTTGTATTAGCCATGATTGTCAATAACATAGAAAGTTACCTTTGTACGAAGATTGCCAATTTGAAGTTTTAGGCGTATCTTCCCCAAAGGTTTGCTTCTTCCTTGATTAAACCCCAGGATGGTAGTGATAGTCGTAGAAAGGTTATGCACTGGGATCTTCAAAGCATCCAATAAAGACTTCGGCATGATGCTAAGTGCAGACCCGAGGTCAATCAGAATGCGATCGACTTTCATAGTATCTACATATCCCGTGAAATAAAGAGGACGATCATGACGATTGTCTTCTAACAACATGTCATCTTTTGTAAAAGTAATATTGGGCATTAATTCAAATATACTATGACAATGTGCACAGCTGACTGGCTCCTTTTCAGGTTTCTTGAGAAGAGTAAGACAAGCGTCAGCCTGCATCAAGGCTTTACTTAACGTCTCTCGAGTTTCTTTCGAGAGACGTAAAAGTTCAAAGATTGACAATCTTGCTGGAGTATTGGCCAATTGAGCCAATATGTCGAAATTATAAGGCTTTTCAAGTCCAAGAGATGAGGACTTCTTTAGTGCTTTGTCAAAGAGAACAGGTTGCTTCCCCTTGTCTGCTGATGTTGGTTTAGGAGGAGATGGTTCGACCACCGGCAAGGATGTGGATGGTGTATTCTCAGCAGGAGAAGATGATGAAGGAGGAACATCAGAAGACGGAGCAGGGTTCTTTTGATTTTCAGAATACTCCCGCAGATAAGGTTTCCCTGATCTAGTGCCCACTAGAATTTCTTCTTCTGTTACTAGTTCAAAGGATACCATATTGCAGTTCTTGGATTTAGATTTGGAATGCTTCTTTTGCTTAGAAGAGGAAGGCGTTTTGAATTCTGCTACCAGATCTGGATGAATCCACATAATCTCTCCTCTGTCAGTTGACAGCGGAACAAGACCTTCATTTTGAGGAGGTGGAAGATTCACAATTTTAAGAGTAGTCCTTGGAATTGGGACAACACCATCTTGTACAAGTTGTGGTGGAAAATCATCGAATTGTAGAGAAACCACATTAGCAGTCACCATTTTCTCATCCGGTTGCAGAGTAATTGCTCCAGAGTTGACCAACTCCTGGATTTTACCCTTGAGCACATAACATGCTCTGGTTGGATGCCCTATAAATCTGTGATAAACACAGTATTTAGGGTGATCAGTTTTACCCACTTCTTTTGGCCGTTTTGCCTCTGGAAGCTGAAGCTTATTGCTTTTGATCAAGCAATCGAAGATGCTTAAAGTATCATCTTCATCAAAAGAATACTCTTCTTTTGGACGAGTTATCGTCTGCGATGGTGCTGATGGAGTGGATGCCGTCTGAGTAACATTGAAAGCCAAAAACTCCTTGCCTTTGAGATTCATGGCCAATGTTTCTTTACTCTTACGGTTATTCTGACGATTACTACCCCCGGGTGTAGAATGTTTATCTTGGTTAGGATGAGTCATTTGGACTCCTAACTACTTAAACTTTTTGGCAGTACTGACCTCGGCTACTTTGGCATTGACAATGAAAGAAGGCCAATCCTGGAATTGTATAGATCATGTCCACATACTGATAATAGGCAACAAGTTTGATTTGTAAGTGTCTATTGTTACAGCAGATGAAGTTCCTAAAGGAATTTTGAGTACCTCTCGGCAGAATCTTTCAATAAAACTCTCTGTGGATTTATTGTGCCTCTGTTTAATTTTAATGAGGGCAGACATCGTCATGTCGTTGACTCCTTCAAAAAACCGTTCCAAGAACATTTGTTTGAAACCAGCAAAAGAAGTGATGCAGCCATCAGGCAGGCTACGATACCAGTCATAGGCTGCGTCGGCTAAATAACCGACGAACACTCTGGTAAGGAGAGCATTATTTGGCTGTAATTGATCAGTCATCACCTCAAAATGATGGATGTACTGACTTGGAGAAGTACTGCCATCAAACAGCATAATGGTTGGAAGCTTGTACTTAGGAGGAAATGGAACTTCCTTCCACTCTATAGGATATGGTAGCTTTATGCCCAGTCTTTGTAGGCCATCCTTCTGCTTGAAGGCCTCAAACTGAGTGCGTAAGAGTTTTACAGCCTCATTAGCATCCCCTGATGTTTGGGAATTGGTAGGCTGCTTAGAAGTGTTAGGAGGAGGAACAGCGTGATAATTACCATCCCCAGTACCAGACTGACTGGGATCAGCTTGAATTGGCACAGAAGCAACCTGAGGAGTTGGTACCCCCAGACTAGCAGGTACAGAAGATGCTATGAGCTCAGGATTTGTAGCAGGGTTTACAATCGAGGGCACTGTATGTTGAGCCACGATTATAGTGTGCATGCTTGCAACCATTTCTGCCATGGTCTTCAATTTGTCCTCTAATGCAACAATTCGTTGCTCTTGACTGGTTGAAGTAGAGGCATCTTGATCTTCCGTAATGGTATATGTTGTCACCTCTCTTGTAGCTATTGATGAGATAGTCTGTTCAGAACTTTCACTATCTGCATCAAACTCTGAAAAAGAGTCCTCTCCTATATGGGCCATGGGAAGATCTTCTTGATTAAAGACACCTTGGTTCAAATGTCGATTTCTCGATCTAATGTATTGAAAGACACCTTCATTTGATGCTTGGATCCGATCTAAGTATTGCTGACTAGAATTACGGGATGCATTACGTCTCGGACGTTTTCTACCCCCAGTGCCTTGAGAAGTCATGTTGACCGAAGCATATAACAGCTCATCTTCGTCTTCTATTATATGTTCAGGAGTTGAAACATAGTTCAGACGATCGAAGACAGATCGTCGAGCCGATTGGCAACAACAGTTGATGATGACTTCATGAAGGCAGTGGCGATCTGAAGCACGATTTGGAGGTGAGGGAGACATCCCTGTAATCTCTCATCTTTGTGTAAGACGTTGTCGCAGATCAATTACAACTACAGGACGAGAAGAAGTCGGAGGAACATATTCCTTAATGATGTTAGGGACATGTCTCCTATTCTTTAGATGTTTAGTTCCCTGAGTGTACAAAGTTGTACTCAACTGATTAGCATAGGTGGTTGGGTCTTTCTTTTCAAACGTTGGCTTTTGGTACAGATTGGCCTTTGGCATAGGGTTCTTACGTTTCGCCAAAGTTGATATTGGCTTACGCCTATTGAGGTAAGTACGTAAATCTGAAAATTCTGCTCCAGGTGTCTCTGTTTGTGATACCCTTAATTTTCTTTGCTTAGATCTTGAAATTTGCAAGGTGGGAAGGTCTTGACCAAACTCCATAGGGGTAGGTAAGATACCTCTTTGGTCAGTATTCTTTCCAATATCAGAGATCCGAAGACCTCTGTTTAAAGGAATAGAATCTGACATATCTTCCTCTGAGTCATAGACCAGGAAAGTTTGAGAAAAGACCAAAGGGTGCTTTCCTTTATTTTGTAGATCAGCTAAGAAGTGTTTCCCTTTGTTCTGTTGTGAGACCATTTTAGGCACAGATTGTGCCAATTGAGGAAGTGTCAAAGGACTCTTTCCTTTGTTCTGTCTAGTGTTGGCACTAGAACATTGATTCTCCAAGTTCAGAACTTAAGAATTAGGAGAGGAAATAGCCAAAAGACTAGTTCCCTTGAGTTGCGCCAGAGTAGTAGACTGCGCCTGAGGTGCTGATTGATTGGGTTACGCCATAGCCCTACAGGCTACTGATGGTGCCTTGGCAGCAACATGGGTAGACTGTACCTCAACAATGGCTTGAATAGGCTGCGCCTTGGCAGCAAAGAGAGTAGTAGACTGTGCGTGGGCATCAGAATGAATAGGTTACGCATGGGCAACAGAAGCAAGCTGTGGTTGAACCGCCGAGACAGATTGTGTCTTGGCCACTGAACACTCAGGTTGCATCTGGACAACAGTGACCATGGGAGATTTAGGAGCCCACACAGTCCTGTTCTTAGCGATAGCCAATGTACGCTTGTTGCTCTTGGTGCTAATCATATCCTCATAGGCTGTCTGGTTGACTTGAACAACCAGAGTCTTCTGCGTCTTACCGATCGATGCAGTGTCACATTGAGTTGTCACCTTCTCGTCGGAGGAGAAAGTCGTCCCCAGCAGAGTCGCCATTTTGTTTGCAAAAACAAAAAAGTTTATTCCAAACTTGAAAAAGAATAGTACAAAGTACAATAAATTTTGGGGAAGTACAACTGTAGACTGTAGATATATGATCAGAAGACGATCACTTTATCCCTTGGACTATGTGAACTTGAAGACTGTAGCCTCTGGAGAATACAGCAGCAATTTTGCAAGAGTTCTTGATCTCTGTGCGTATGTATCTGGTGATTTCACAATGATTGGAAACTCTATTTATAGAGTTCAAGAAATAACTGTTTTAGCAGTTATTCTGATGTGCGCGAGGCCAGATTGCACCACATTGGGTTGCGCCAACCTCCTGTTGCGCCAACTTTCATTCAGTTGTTAAGTCGTGTACTAACTGTATTTAGATGCATGGCATCATATGATTGAGATGCGCGTGGTTGTGTACAGAATAGTAGACATGTCTTGAGAGATTAGTGGCATGTGTGCCACGTCATCCTGCTTTAGAATGTATGTTGTCTCAACTTCATCAGGTTGCGCGACCTTCAGTCAACTGCGCCTGATTGAGCCGTGCCTAGACACGTGGCAACTCTTGAACATAAGTCATTCAGATTGCGCCTAGGCGCAACTAAGGATTTTGTCTGGATTGCGCCTAGGCGCAACTTACGAAGCGTACAGGACAGCTGTCAACCAACTCCTCTTGAGCGGCACAATTCACGAGATTCGAAAAGATTTTCCTCGTTCACTGTGGTGTCAGTTGTCAGGTAATGATGGCCATTAAGTGTCAGACGCCACATAGATTTTGGCACAACAAGACTGGCGTAGTCTGATATATGGTGCAACATGTTCAACGGCGCAGTCTGTTCTCTGAGCTTCATATCAGTGGCGCAACCTGATTTTTGGGGCGCAACTTGATCACTGATTAGTATGTTCAGGGCGCAACTTGATTTTTAGGCCCTACAGAAGGAAGGTTAGGGCTCTGCAGGATCTCGAGGTGATCGACGCCTTCTCGGTAAAGCTTTGGTGGAAGCTCAGACACCAAGAGTTGTTGTGGAGTATCTATTTCTAGGGGAGACATTTTGTGAGACGACATCTGTCGACCGCTCTGGCCAATAATAAGGCCTTCCAGTGTGGCGTAGGCTGTTGCATGGAGGGAGCTTAGGGAAAGGTATATCCGGCTGTGTGTAGGGAATGAGAATTAGCTCGATCATCTCTGAGAATTCGGTGGGTACTACAAAAAAACCCTCATTTGCGACGAACATTTACGAGGGTTCTCGAAAAAAAGTAGCATTTGCGACAAGAAATTTCGTTTCGTCGGAAGTATCGCATAAAAGTCCATATTATTTCCGACCCACATTATGCTTTCGGAAAAGATGTATTTTTTTGTCGAAATTACTCAATAATTGAAGGGAGTTGTTGGTGCCAAAACTAGTTCCGACCATAATATTTTTTCTAGGAAAACAGTATCATTATTTTCGAGGACAAATAAGCCCCGTCGTAAATACTGGCCTAATTACGACGGCAATTACAATTGGTCGTAACTAATGCTGTATTTGTGAGAAACACTATATACTGTCGAAAATAAATTTGTATATACGAGGGAAAATAAATATTGTCGGTGAAAGTATACACTTCACAATGGTTTTTTTGTCATCAAAAGTAACTGACTATTTCCTATATCTAGTAGACATTGTCGGAATAATAATTAAATAAAAGTCCAAATTATGATCTCCAAATAAATTAAAAAGATTTATCTAAATAATCAAATAAGTCACTAAATAAATTAAAAAATACTAGTAGATGCACGTGTGTTGCACGTACAATAAATTTAAATATAAAAATTTATGATATTATTGTAATATAAAAATACAAAAATATAGAAATTTACATTATGTAATCATATTTTTTATGATAGTTAGATAATATTATTTAGTTAGTTTAAATATAATTTAAATTGTAAAATATTTGAGGATTTACATATGTCAAGTAGTTAGGAGAATTTTAGGTTTTATAATTTTTCTTTTCAACTACGTGAGAAAACAAATACCTTTACAAAACTTAAAAAGACTTTAACATTTTTAAATTAATTGGTTAATGATATACATATGTTAGATATCGTCCCAAATTGAATTGGGAGTTGTGGAGACCTAGTAATTAGTGCCATTTTAATGGCAATTCACACAATTTGGGGAAGAATGAATTATTATTGAATGAAGAAAAACACAAGCTACGTACATATTTGAATCTGATTACATTCACTTTCTAGCTCCTATTTATAGATTTTGATACATGGCTTCCTGATACTTTGACAGTTAATTCAGTTGGTGATGAGCTGTGGCGTATTCGTTTAAAATATTAACAAATAATCAAATAATTCGCAAATAAATCCTAAAGATTTTGAGAAATAATTAACAAATAAATCTTAAAGATTTTATGATTTTCCAAATAAATAATTTTTTTCAAATAATCAAACAATCAAATAATTCACAAATAAATCCTAATTTTTTTGAGAATAATCAAATGATTCACCAATAAATTAAAAATATTTCTCTAAATAATCAAATAATTTAAAATATTTCACCAAAATAAGTCAAAAAGAATTGTCCAAATAATCAAATAATTCACCAAATAAATTAAAAATATTTTCCAATTAAATTAATTTTTTTTCAAATAATCAAATAATTCAAAAATATTTCTCCAAAATCAAATAGTTTACCAAAAAAATTAAAAAGATTAGGAGGACAATTACAACTGATCATAAATAATGCCTTATTTACCAGAAAAACTAGATATAATGTTTCTTTTTTTTTTTAAATGATTCCAAAAATGTTTGATAGACTAATACAAAAGACAAAAGTCCCTCTCATTGTAAGCAATTCGGCTAATGGAAAAAATTATAGACACAAAAGTACAAGCATAAATGGGCGCAGTGCAAATAAAATACGTTAAAAAAATGGGTCAAATATTTGACAATGGAAATATTGAGATTAGAACATTCACGTTCTTATGATCATATTGTCAAATTTGGCTAATTAAACACCCTACCACATTTTTTGTGCCCATTTTTTAATAATTTATACTTAACACATTTAAAAGTTGGGGTGCTTAAAATTTACGTAATTATTAGAATCCTTCAAAAATACGCAAGTATTATACGTTTTCGAAATATACGAATTTTTTTGCCTATAATTCGAATATTATTCGGTTGATTGCTAACAAGGATCACTCCCCCGCCGTGCATGCGCTACACCACTTCCCGGCTATGTAAAGACACTGTCGAAGCACACTGCACTACCAAGTAGTCAATCTCTGTTAGTGTCCTCTTCAAAACTATTAAAATCCAACATTCATGAAATTATTAGAATTTATTTCCTCCTGTCATTTTACTCTCTCTCTCTCTCTCTCTCTCTCACTCTCTCACTCTCTCTCTCTCTCTCTCGCTTCTTTTACTTTTTATTTTGTTATATCTGCCAAAAATATCTGTAATCCCCCTCCCCAATATTTGTTCAGATGGGTAGACTAAATTGTTTGAAAATGATTTCAAACTGTTTAAAAAAATTCTCCAAGTAATCAAATAATATACAAAATTAATCAAAAAGATTTCTCAAAATAATCAAATAATTCACCAATAAATTAAAAAAATTCTCCAAATAATCAAATATTAACAAATTATCAACTAAACTTTTTTTAATTCAAAATTATGGAAGAATAATTCCTGTTGAATATATTTCCTTGTTTTTCAAATAAAAATATATTTGATTATTTCCTTTTGTTTCCAATAAAACTTCAAAAAGATTTGATGACACCCAAAAAAATCCCGCCCACCCCCATATTTTTTCGGAATAATCCCCCCCTAAGTTTTTGGTTTAGTCCTGCTCTCTCCCATGTTAGGTAATATCATCCTCATTAAAACCCCCAAACCAGAATTTTTTTTTAGGTATTCTTCTCCACTTCCTCGTCCTCAAGTTCGCTACTGCTATTTTGTGAAGGTGAACGGGAAAAAGCACGAAAATTTAGGTGTTCTTCCTACCTTCTTTATTTTTCTACTTTTGTTCTTGCTATTTCACTTTCTTATTCTATATGATGTAAACAAATGAAATTGGCTTTTAACCATCAGAAACCAAGTTTCTTTCCAAAGACCCAACTATTTTTGCTTTTTTTTATTTTTTTATTTTTGCTTTTTTTCATGACATCTGATCACTGATCAATACTATATGCGAGGACAACCGAATTATGCTTTTCTATTTTTTGTTTTGGCTTTTTTTTCAGATACCCGATCATCTTGTCAATGCTATATGCGACCAAAATTTTGCTATTTTCTTAAAAATAAGTTGCCATTTATATTTTTAGCCAATTATTGTTATTTCTGTTGTGAACTTTAGGTTGCCAATTAGTAGTTGTGTCTATAGGCACATCAGTGATTTTAAAATTGTATATATGTTGTGCAAGTTATACAATTCATACTTTGTTTTAAGGGGGCACATAACATTGTAGAAGCATGAAAAATTTTCAGCAAATGAAGCCCCATGCGCCTAAGTCAGTGTAGCTCCATGCGCCCAAGTCAGTATAGCTCCATGCACCCAAGCCAGTGTAGCTCCATGCGCCCAAGTCAGTGTAGCTCCATGCGCCCAGTCATTGTAGCTCCATGCGCCCAGTCAGTGAAGCTTCATGCGCCCAAGACTAGCACCCCCAAAAGGACGGCACATAGCCTGAGACATGTCTATGCGCCTAAGCCTGACTCAGTCAAAGCCATGATCAAAACGTGCACCGAAGCACACGGCCACATCAGTCTCCAAGAGCAGTCGTGTACCGAAGCGTGCAGCCAAGTCAACACCACGACCAACCCACGATCTCGTAGCCTGTATGCGCCTACGTCCTATGCGTCCAAAGCAGGACTATGCGTCCACATAAAAACCAGCGTGTTTTCTCATGTGGGCGCATAACATCATTCCAGCTCAAGAACAACTATAAAAGGGGGGCCTCATCCCTCTTCAAACACACAGAACGGAGAGCATTTTTAAGAGCCAAATTGCTGCACTTCTTGCCAGTGAGTCAAGAGTTAGCAATTTTCTTAGGTTTTCTTCCACTTTTATAATCGGAGTGTCAACAGAGTAAAGGAACAACTGTCGCTCGATCTCCATCATCCCATTCCCCAGAATTCTTTTTTGTACTCGGGGATCCTCAGCGCAGGATCTCTCAGGCGTACTCGATTTGTGGTGTCTTGCGCCAATAAAAAAAGACAGCATTTTCTTCTTCTTTTTTGTGTGTGTCCACAAAAATGGCGACTCTGCTGGGGACTACATGTTCCTCTAACGAGAAGGTGGTGACGTAATCCGATACCGACAAAGTGGGGAGTACTCAGAAGATGCTGATCGTAAAGTTCGATCAGCAGGCATTCGAAGAGTGCTCTCGAGGGACGGCTCTACTCCCTCAAAATCAGCGAAGCCAAACAAGTCTCGCAAGACTTGGCTTCCGAAGGCTCGCTGCGCATATCCTGCTAGTGTCATAGCGGATATACAGCTAGAGGACTCTGTCACATGGACGCATGACTCTGCCACAGATGTCCTCCAAATGGAGGAGGCTCACACCATTTCGGGCTCTACTAGCCTAGTGACTTCTTCCCTCCACGACCAACAACAGAGTGTTTAACACTCGAGACTTGGCAGAGAAAAACACTACGATACCAAGAATCGGGGTGTACGGCACTCTGGCCAAACCTGGCGAGGCTCACGAACGAAGGAGATGAAACTGGAAGAAAATAGCGCTGCTCCACCAAGCATGCGTCCAAAGCCATACGCCCAAGGGAGTGCTTGGGCGCATAGCCCCAACCAGAACACTTCTGTCTTCAGCAGGCTGGACATTCAGAGTCATGCGCCCAAGGCTATGCGCCCAAGCTCTTTGGATCCATACTATGCGCCCACATCAAGGCGACTCAAACATGCTGTCAAGAAGCATGCGCCCAAGCCCAGTCTCCAAGGCCTATGCGCCCACAGCAAAAAGACAGGCCCCAACGTGTATAGCACGGGGCTGTCTTCAAGGACATCACAGAACTTAGGTGTGGGGGTTGCCCCTGCACATGAACTAAGTCTGGATGCGCCTACTCTCTTTACGAACCCGCATGCAAAGCTGGGCGATGCATGCGACATGGGTTGTAAGACGAAACTCCCTTCCGCTGACTTGCGCGATATGATAAATTATAAGCGTAAAGCGAGGGAGAACATAACAATTCATAGTGCACTTCCGTGCACCAATATTGTTATCAACTGTTGTTGCTCCAAAGTGACAAGAGTGCCTAAGAGAAAGTTTATGTTTCGACGGCTGCACTTCTCTGACGACGAAAAGCCACTATGTATTTCATCCAACATGGCTTCATGGGGTCCCCCTTACAGAAGCCCCAATCAAAGACGGTAGACCACCAACCCAACCTTCTCTCTCAGTTCCACGAGAAGGAGAAGACGAAGTCTACCAACAGATGGCCAACAGGCTGTCACATCTGAAGGAGTCTATATGGGCACTCGATCAAAGGCAAGATTCCGTATGGACGATGAAACCAGGGGTAGCATTCCCTCAGAATCTGAAGCAGATGACCCCCACACTGGGGGTAGCCTTCCAGAGGACGATGATCCCTCCGAATCTGATGGCGACTATCTACCTCCTCTACCTGAAGATGCAGGACTTAGCCACTCGGAGACAGACATCATCAGTACCAGTTGTACTGCTTCCTCTGCTCATCTTCGTATGCTATCTACATACATGACGGACGAAGAAAGACCTGAAGAGGTCAGTGATTAGAATAGCAAACGGCTAGAGGGTCTCGAAATAGCATTCGCCATGATCATTGATATGCTTACCAGTATCATGGCAGTTCAAGCTGCTGGGGCTGTTCCTCTACCTCAATAAAATGTTTCAGCCTACGCTAGTCCGGCTCACAGCAACAACCCGCCTTCACTACAAAAGGAGTATCATTCCGTTGTGCCTCCTCCAAATCTTGCAAATACCGGAGGTGGTCCTTTGCCAACAATGCATGACAACCGTTCAGCAGCTATTTTCCAACACCTGATCAATCAACAGGATGCAATTGATTCCCTGGTCGCTCGCCTCGACACCATCTCACATAAAGACGAGCTGCAGAAGATGAGGATATCTCAACCGTATTTCTCTGAGTGGGAGAACGCTACTTGCCCTCCTAACTATAAGTCGCTGACGCTGAACTCATTCGACAGTTTGAATTCTCCTCGTCATCACATGACGTACCTCAACACGCAGACTCTGCACTTGCCCAGAGATGATCTGTTCCTGTCGAAGCTGTTTATTATCACCTTACATGAGGTAGCCTTCGAATGGTTCTGCAGTCTGCCTGACGGGTGTATCAATTCATTCAAAGACTTTGAGAGGTTGTTCCTCAACAGGTTTTACGAGAGGCATGCAAGTTAGTATGTCCACTCTCATCGAGACCAACAAAGGAGGACTGAGTCTGTCATCGCCTTCATAGAACGCTTCAGGCGGCTAGCACTGAAGATGCCCTTCGGCATCCCAGACTCAAAACTTATGGATACTTGTCGACATAACTTTCTTCCTACAGTAAAGTTTTGTCTAGGTATACATAAGTATGATACATGGCTCGCTTTCATTGGGGCCGCTGATGCTGCTGAAAATGACGTTCCTAACTTGGAACTACTGGGGTTGAAGATACCCAAATCCCAAGACAAGGGCAAGTATCCTCAAACTATCGCTGTTCATAGGAGTAAAGGGAAAGAATTCCTGAAAGTCGACACATCCAAAGGAGCTTCCAATTCTCAGGGCGCCTCCGACAAGCCTAAGGGGACCTTCTCCTTCGATGAAGACGATGTCATTACCATCTTCCACACATTGACGAAGGGTAATAAGCTGATATTGCCTCTACCACGACGTCCTACAGAGGCAAGCCAGCTCAATGATCCCAAGTACTGTCTCTATCATCAGTACGTGCATCACTCCACCAAGGACTGCATCGTCTTGAAGAAGAAGATACAACAGCTTATTGATAGCCAAGTGATCAACCTCGAAGCTGAAGACAATGTCGTATCTGCTAACATGATCTCTCTTCAGTTTAGCGACTTTCCTCCTATAGAAGTCCCAGCCGACGTAGTCCCGATCCCCAAGACGATGATGGAATTCGTCAACCTACCACCAGCTCGCAACTCGACCTTGGTCCTACTCACAACTGAACGTGGTGAGATCATGTGGGTCCACCTGGACCTTGTCCAAGAAGTGACGCAGGGGGTAGCACTTCCCAAAGCAAGAAGGGGCAAGAAATTCAAGCCATGCCATATGGTATCCTTCCCCATCTACGAGGTTCTATCTGACGAGACGCGATCAGAGAAGACTTATCTTCGGATGTACGATCCCGCACAAGAAGAGACACTACTTCTCAAGCTCCTACTGCCCCTACAAGCTCAGAAGTCGGCCAAGCCTCAAACCACGGACAAATCCAGGCAGAAGGAGACGCGGTTTGACAAATCCCTAAAGGTGCCATCTCCTGAAGACATGGATCGGCCCTACAACTTTGACATACTGGCTCAGCTAGCCAATACACCTGCCAGGTTGTCTTTGTTCGATCTACTGTGGCTCTCCAAAAAAATACGAAAGGCCTTAAGTGAGGCATTACTACATGCCGACTCTTACCTTGCTGAAGTCAAAGCCCCCGCTGAAGATCCTATCTCCTGTCTCCACTGCCACAGTACTATAGAAGTGGTGCCCAACATCACCTTCTCACAGGAGGACATGCTACTCAAAAATAATCGTCATGATAGACCCCTGTACTATACAGGGTATATCAGGGCGATCAAGGTGGACGGCATGGACATCGATCCAGGATCCTCCCTCAGCATCATTTCTAGACGTTTGCTTCAAATTCTGGGAATCCCTCTGCATAAGCTATCTGCAACCAACATAACCATCATGGCTTTCAATGCTGGTCGAAGCCATCCGCTGGACAAGATCCGTCTCAAATGCCAAATTGGTGATCTCCGAACGGAGGTTTCCTGCTATATGATCGATGCCAACGTATCCTACAACGTCTTACTGGGACGTCCATGGATACACGAGAACATGATCGTTCCTTCCACACTTCACCAGTGCTTCAAGTACATCAACAGTGACGGTATCGTGAAGACGGAGTTTGTCGATGTCGATCCTTTTCAGGGCATCGAAGCTTACTACGGGGATTCGGTACTTTACCAATCTCAGCCCCCCAAGGATGATGGCAACGAAGCTGATAATGAAGCTGAAGCAAGTCCATCCTCCAATAATGGTCCCCTAATTGTCCGAGTCAAAGGATGTACTACTCCAAAAAGTACCCCGAAGCCTCTCACAATCTGGGTAAAAAAGAAGAAACCCGACAAGGTCAAACCATTGACCATCACTCTCAGTAAAACACCCAGGGGAAACCTACTAATGCCCATCCCTCCAATCCTGAAGAATTACCCTACGTGGTGAACTCGGCCAAGACTGTGGCTCCTCTTCCAGATGATGATCCTCTCAATGAGTATATCAATACTCAGAATAATGTACCTTCAGCGGATGATGTTATCCCCGAAGAAGAGCTTGTGTATTTCCTTAGTAAAGGTTTATCTTTGAATTACTCCGATGTCTATCAATCTGTAAACCACTACATAGATACGATATACGCTCTAGAGAACGACATAGGACCCCACCTCTGCATGTCGGTCACAACACCTCACCTGCGGAAAAAAGTTTACCCTAAAGATATCCTCTACTTCATCGTTCCAGCCAGAAAGAAAGATGAAGAGCTAATCCACTACCAAAATTTCTCGATTTAGCGACGGTCGGATCCGTCGCCAGTCCGACGAGAATTCCTATTAGCAACCGATAACTGACGAATTTTGGCCAAAATAATCCGTCGGCAATCAGCTCGTCGCTAATAAGGGTCCGTCGCTATGTAGTCGTTAGGCGACGAATTAGCGACGACTAATCGACTTCAAAATACGAGATATTAGCGACTAATTTCTGACGGACTGTCATCCATTTCAAGTATTAAATACTGAACTGTGTAGACAATAGCGACGTAATGTCCGTCGGTAAACCGTCGTAACTGCGTATCAGAGCGTATCATTCCGTCACTAATCCGTCGGTAGTCGTCGATAACGAAGGACGGATGAGCGACGGATTACTGACGAAATATCCGTCGATAAGGTTCTGGAAATGTTTGGCATTTTCAGCACCATGGCGACAGATAAGTGGTCACTAATCCGTCGCTACGCCGTCGAATAAACGACTGATTAGTGGCTGATTATCCGTCACCGCGGTTCTGGAAATGTGTAGCATTTCCAGAACCTTGTCGACGGATTATCCGTCGCTAAGCAGTCGCGAGAGCGACTGATTACCGGCTGATTATCAGTCGCCGTGGTGACGTATATGCCAATTCTCCATCGTCTCCATCCGAAGGATGTGACAATTCTCCATCGTCCTTTGTGTGTTCTTCGTTGTGCCACGTCATGTGTTCTGCTGTATTCTGAGACATATACATCCTCTGCAAGCGCTTCGTGATTGACAAGTAATGCATATACTTGTAAGGACGTCATTTTCTAGTTGACTTTCCTTTTTCTCTGACTTCCTTGTAACGATCCGTATTACAGAAGCTGCAACTTTCTACATCCTCGTTCTCCTTGTAGTACAACATGCATCCGTTGCGACAACAATCTATCTTGTCGTACCCCAGTCCCAGTTGTTGGACCATCATCTTCGACTTGTAGAAGTTTTTTGGAAGCTCTTTTGATTCCTTCGGTAACACCTCCTTCATTAGTTGTGTAATCCGATCATAGCAAGTTTATGGCAAGTTAAAATCGGACTTTATGTTCAACAACCGCATCGTCACTGACAGTACAGAATGTGGATCACAACCAGGATATAAAGAAGTTTCAGCATCCTGAAACATATCATAGAACTCCTTCGCCTTAGGATTAGGATCCTCCGGATCAAAATTAGGCCCTGCCGCGTCGTACACCATATCTCGTGCAAGGTTCTGCACGTCTCCATAATCAACAGAGCATTCGTCGTCATCGACGACAAAATCCGCTGCAGCATTATCATCAAAAGCATAAGTAGCAGCATTCGCAACCTGTCTTTCGGCATATAGTTCACCTTGCGATGACCACAGGCCGTAATCACGTACGAAACCCTTACGGGTCAAATGATCTCTTACACGTACCACTTCTTCGTAACGTCTATTGCGACAATTACGACATGGACACTTGATTTTGTTACCGTCCATAAACTGAGCTTTGCTCATGGCATACTTAAGAAACACTTCCATGCCTGCCTGAAAATCGTCACTCACACATATTCTGCTCTCGTGTTGTCGTTTGTACATCCATGTACGATCAACGAAATAACGATCTATCACAGATTGGATGTAAAAATCTGTATAGTAAGACAAACTAAACAGAATTAGTATATAATCATGTAACTGGTGGATCCGCTAGTATTCTAGCTCAAGAAGAGAAAAATCTAAGTACAGTTGTTACTAATAGTTCGATACCGATAGTGAGATACCGATACCGATACCGATACCGATAGTACGATACCGATAACGATAGTTCGATACCGATAGTCCGATAGTTCGATACCGATACCGATAGTCTGATACCGATTATAGGTCAATTAATCAAACTGAGTCAATCTATCTATTTCTAAATTACAAGAGTCCACTTCTAGGATATGGGAGCTATATCCTAAATATCTAGTCTAAAATTAACTTGGTTAGGATACTAGAGTGTCCTTACTATCTAGCAAGCACTACCTTAGTCTAGTCACACTAGCATTAATTACTTATAATTCCTACCATGTCTACACTCTAGTATATTTAGGATATAGTCCGATACCGATAGTCCGATACCGATAGTCCGATACCGATTATAGGTCAATTAATCAAACTGAGTCAATCTATCTATTTCTAAATTGCAAGAGTCCACTTCTAGGATATGGGAGCTATATCCTAAATATCTAGTCTAAAATTAACTCGCACTGTCCTTGACACAGTGAACATATACACCATGAACCCAAACTCCATATTCATATTTACTAATCCAAACACCACCAAACTAATGGATAACACCCAATATGGATAACACATTATTTAGCCAATATATAAACTCAAATGAATTTGATAAGCAAAGCCCCCCGCCGCCCCCGACTAAAGCCCGTCGTCCCAAGCCTGCCGCCCAGCCCCCGACGCCCCCGCCCCATGCATGCCCGCCACCCAGCCCCCGACGCCCCCGCCCCAAGCCCGCCGCCCAGTCCCCGACGCCCCCGCCCCAAGCCCGCCGCCCAGTCCCCGATGCCCCGCCCCAAGCCCGCCGCCCAGCCCCCGACGCCCCTGCCCCAAGCCAGCCGGCCAGCCCCCGACGCCCCCGCCCCAAGCCCGTCGCCCAGCCCCCAACGCCCCTGCCCCAAGCCAGCCGCCCAGTCCCCGAATGTCCCTAAGCCCGCCACCCCCCGCTGCCCCTACGTCGACGTCGACACCGCGACAGAGAGAGAGAGAGAGAGATCGAGAGAGAGAGAGAGAGAGAGGGATTACCTTCGGGAGAGAGAGAGGAGAGGACGCCGACGCCGCTCACCGAAGCCGCGGGAGAGAGAGAGAGAGAGAGAGAGAGAGGAGAGAGAGTAAATTTTGGAGGGAATGCAAAAAGTTTCCCCCGCCGTTTTATTTTAAGTCTGGAACGTAAATGTAGCGACGGAAAAGCGACTGCTGATTATCCGTCGCCAAGTGGTCGCTATTATTGATACTTGCCGACTGAATATCCGTCGCTACGTAGTCGAAGAAATGTTCCGCCAATTCTCTACACAATCCCCGCCAAATAATCGACTACATAGCGACGACTGGAGTTCCGTCGCTATATCTCCGACTACCTAGCGACGGATATGCGACCTTTCCTCCCCCTAAAACTGAAATAAAAAATGTAAAGGCGTGTAGTCGATAATCCGTCGACGGGCTGCCATGAAGCCGTCGCTAACGTCGACTGAAAATATCCGTCGCTAATTGTTCGTAGCTAATTTACTGTATTTTGGTAGTAATCATCTTCGGTCGTATAATTGGCGAGAGAAAGTTCGTTCCAGACTCTACTTCTCACAAGCACAACACAGAAGCTGACTATGACTCTGGAAAAATACAATTTTTCCAGTATAGTTGCCAGGCCAAGAATATCATCCAGAATATGGGATATGACATCAAAAGCGACGAAGGGCTAAATTACGGTCGAGGATGACGGTTGCCAATACGACACTTTGCTCCTCCCGGCAAACCCGAGAATTACTATCAACGAAGCGGTATTGGTTTGGGCTATGTCTCTCCTCCAACAACTCCCAAAAGATCAGATGATGAAGCAGATCATTGTTCTCATTCTTCTGATTCCTCCCTCTGGGACTCAGACTCCAGCATTGGCGACATGTTCAAAGCAACTCTGTCCGTCAACATAGTTTTCGTCGACCAAATTACAGACGATGTCCAATCAATCGAACTCAAACAATGGGCTCAAAAGATGGACACCATATGGGAGCTGCGCTTCGAACAACGTGAACCACCTACCAAAGACAAAGTCATCCAAGTCAATCTAGGAGATAAAGCATCCTTCAAACCAATCTTCATCAGCAAAAGCTTATCTGACAATGAACGCCAATCTCTTATACAACTTATAAGAAAATACATCGACGTCTTCGCATGGAGCTATGAAGACATGCCAGGCTTGGACCCTAAAGTCGCCATGCACTGCCTGAATATTTCCTCTAAAGCTAAGCCAGTAAAACAGCAACAACGACGATTCCGACCAGACGTCATGGAAGCTATCGAGAATGAAGTCAAGAAGCTCATCGCCAGTGGATTCATTCGCAAGGAACAACACCCAGACTGGGTTGCCAACATCGTCCCAGTCATAAAAAAGAATGGTAGAGTTCGAGTCTATATCGACTATCGTGATTTGAACTCTGCATGTCCGAAAGACGAGTTCTCTCTACCGATCACTGACGTAATGATCGACAATACTTGCGGCTTCGAGCGGATATCCTTCATGGATGGGTTCTCAGGCTACAACCAAATCAAGATGTTCTCCGACGATGAGAAGCACACATCTTTTCGAACACCGTTGGGGGTATACTGCTATACGGTGATGCCCTTCGGATTGAAGAATGCAGGGGCGACATACCAGCGAGCCATGAACACAATTTTTTACGATCATTTGTGAAAAACTATGGAGTACTACGTAGACGACATCGCAGTCAAAAGTCGTCTCAAGGGCAACCACCTCCAAGACTTGAGAACGGTGTTCGAATAAATACGTGCACACCAACTCAAGATGAATCCAACCAAGTCTTTTCTGGGAGTCTCCAGCGGCAAGTTCCTTGGTTTCGTCATCACTTCAAAGGGTATACATCTGGACCCGGAGAAAGTGAAGTCTATCCTCGACATGCATCCTCCAAGAAACCTCAAAGAGCTACGCGGACTACAAAAAAGGCTAGCCTACATCAGACGATTCATTTCAGACCTCTCTAGAAGGTGTCAACCATTCACCCAGCTCATGAAGAAAGGCGTATCTTTCGTCTAGACTGAACAATGTCAACGTGCGTTCGACGATATTAAGGCGTATCTTACAAGCCCTCCAATATTGGTAGCTCCAATAATGGAGAAGCCCTTCTTACTATATGTCCGCGCTATGGACCATTCTCTTGGCATCCTCTTAGCTCAGAAGAACGAAGGCGGCCATGAACAGGCAATCTACTACCTCATCCGCACGATGGTGGGTGCCGAACACAGATACATACTGGTAAAGAAGGAATGCCTTGCACTAGTATTTGCCATCCAAAAGACACATCACTACGTGTCTGGGCAGACTATCCACATCATATCTAAAGTCAACCCTCTCAGAATACTCATGAATAAACTGGGTTATCTCAATTCCTGTTTAGCTACATGGGCAATGTTGTTGAATCCATATGATATGATCTTTGTCTCTCAGAAGGCAGTAAAAGGCCAAGCATTAGCTGATTTCCTAGCAGCTCATCCGGTGCCGGAGTCGTCCAAACTCTACGACGAAATCTCCGACGAAGTGGTGGAGTCTAACACTATAACTGAAGAAATCCCTATTTGGCAAATGTTCTTTGACAGCGCATCAAGAACAGGGCCCAAAGGAAACATCGTGGCTGGAGTAGGTGTCGTGCTCGTGTCACCTGATCATCTGGTTATACACCATGCATATTCTCTCGTGGAACCATGTACTAACAATGTGGCCGAATATAATGCTTTATTAATCGGCCTACAACTGGCGAAGCAACTGGGAGTTGACTATCTAGAAGCTTATTGCAATTCCAAGCTAATAGTTAGTCAGGTCCGAGGGGATTATGAAGTTCGTCATGAAGATCTCATCCCCTACCACAGAGCAACAATCGAGCTGGCGTCTACTTTTGCTAGATTCTTCATCGAGCATGTGCCTCGAGTACAGAATATAGAAGCAGATGCTCTAGCCGGTCTCGCAGCTTCCTTGACTGTTCCAACCAATACTCAGCAGTCGATCACAGTGTCTGGTCGAGAACTATTCTGTGTGAAAAATGCCTTGCATATTCACCACAGTTACGCAGCGGAAACAAATATTGATGTTAAAGACTGGAGATTCCCTTCATAGACTACGTTGTCTATGGAATCCTCCCCGAGGACCCGAAGGAAGAAGTATCCATCCAAAGGCGATCCCTTAGATTTTACTACAACACAGCTACCAAGATGTTATACCGACGCTCTTACGACGGACTACTGTTACGATGCTTGTCAGACTCAGAAGCCAAACATGCACTCTGGGAGGCGCACGACGGAGTTTGTGGTGCACATCAACCAGGCCCCAAATTACAAGATTGCCTCAAAAGAATGGGTTATACTGGCCCTCAATGATGGAAGATGCTGTTGAATATGCAAAGAAGTGTAGAGCTTGTCAGTTCCACGCCGACTTCATTCATCAACCTTCAGAGTTTCTACATCCGACGGCAGCATCTTGGCCGTTTGAAGCCTGGGGCATGGACGTAATAGGACCAATCAGTCTGCCATCCTCCAAAGGATATCGGTTCATCCTAGCCATAACCGATTACTTCTCCAAATGGGTGAAAGCTATACCGCTCACCGAAGTGAAGACGTCAAACATGATCAGTTTTATAAAACATCACGTCATCTACCGCTTCGACCTACCTCGTAGGATCATCCATGATAATGGTCCACAGTTCGCAAGCCATGCGTTCTATCGATTCTGTGATAAGAATCAAATCTAGAACGTAGCCTCTACTGCCTACAATCCAGTAGCTAACGAGCTAGCAGAAGCCTTCAACAAAACCATCATAAAATTTCTCAAGAAGTTCGTGTCTTCAAACAAGCGCGATTGGAACGAGAAGCTCGGCGAATGTCTATGGGCTTATCGCACAATAGTCCGGACTCCAACAGATAGTACGCCATTCTCTCTGGTTTACGGAAGCGAAGCAGTTCTTCCCCTAGAAATCCAGATTCCTTCTCTTCGAGTAGCCTTAGCCAGCGAGCTGACTACTGAAGATAGCTATCATCTGCGACTCCAGGAGCTCGAAGCGCTAGACGAAAAATGCTTGTTAGCTCAGTAGCGCATTGAGCTATATCAAGCACGCCTTTCCAGAGCCTTCAATAAAAAATGAAGGAAAGGATCTTCCAAGTCGGTGATCTGGTCCTAGCAGTTAGAAGATCGATGGTCATGACGCACAAAACAAAAGGGAAATTACAGCCTAAATGGGAAGGTCGTTTCATCATAGAATCGGTGTATTCTAACGGTGCGTACCGGCTGACCAAGCCTGATGGTGACTTGCTCATGATGCCTATCAATAGCAAGTGCCTGAAGAAATACTATGTGTAACCTTTTTTGTTCATATATGTTCAGTCATATAAATGTACAGTATGATGTTTATATGATTCAAAAAACAAAAAAAACAAAAAAAAACTATCTAACTATTATCCGTATTTCAAGAGTCTTGAATACGCCCCGGATAATAGGTCCTCTAAATATTTTCCCAGTGGAATCATTCCCGTTTTTGACTCTGTCCAAACTCGGTTTGACGAAAATAAGTCACGTCTCCATTACCTCTGAATTATTTTCTGATAATTATTTCCCTAGTGGAATGATTAAAGTTTTGCCACGTCCATATAACCTCTGAGCAAAGCATTCATCAAGGAGAATCACGTCCCTATTACCTCTGAATTATCCACTCCCACCTAATGTTATATATCTTTCCACGTCCATATTACCTCTGGTCAGATATAGAACATCATCTGCTATTACGTCCATATTACCTCTACTAGCAGCTTCGCTCAACTTATTTCTATATTCGTGTCATTCGAATATAAAACAGATAATATGTCCACATCAAAAATTCTCCAGCGGAATACCTACCAGAAATATCCTTGCTACGTCCACATTACCTTTAGCATCGATATTTCATAAAACCACTCATGATTATCATGTGTCACATCTATACTACCTCTGATACTGATAGTCTTTCGACTCGACACCTATACCCAATTCGGGATAAAAGACATGGTGTCAAGACCATAAAACCTATCACATCCATATTACCGCCGTTGGGTTTTCGTTTCAAATCTATTACCCGTACCGCCAGCGTATAAAAGGACGATGGGTTCAAGCAAACAAAAAGGAGGGAGGGAGCTCCCCTAGCGGGATACCCGTTACACAAATGATTGGCTCTCCAACACAATCACCACAGATATTACAAGCGAAGAATGGAGCGAATGTACTCTGTTTATTGAAAATCAGTTACATTCACAGGACTACATCTCATGAGCAAAACAAAAAGTTCTTCATCTCTTCGCCCAGGCAAGAAGTAGAGGATTACATCTGATGCCCAAAAGAAGTAAAACATAAATCTAAAAACAGACAGAAATACCAAGACAAAATATGAACATTTACGGGAACCCGCGGTTCCTAGCTGTGGCGAGGCATATACCATTCCCTCAACCATTTCGCATATGAGGGATCCATTTGATCAAGGCCCTAGGCTGGAACAGGAAGGTCAGAACCCCAGTCCTACTACTCTCAGGCTGGTGCTCCTCTTTTACAGCAGCTTCACTCTTGGGAGTAATTACCTCCCCGACGGGCGCCGGCTCTTCTTCTTTCTCAATTTTTGGCACCACCTCCTCCTTGACAAACGGTGACTCTTGTTTTATGAAAAGAGGCAGCATCTCCTCCTTCACCACAGTCTCAGCCTTCGGTATGGATGCTGCAAGAGCCAAAAATAGGCAGAAAGGAAGTCAGACTCAGAAAATTGTAGAAAAAACTAAGTCCTGAAGGCTCCTATGCGCCCAAAGGGCTATATGCCCAAAGGGATATGCGCCCAAAACAAGACATGCGACGCATAACACACGAATAGTGCATGGGCGCATAACATGCCACTGCTTAGAAGGAGCATAACATGGCAACACGTGGGCGCATAGCACACCACAGTGTTGGTGCATGACTTCTGTGGGCGCATAATGATTCTCACAGAAGTATGTTGCCATAGGTGCAAGCGCCCGGGCAGAAGAAAAATTCGAGCATCACAAATTAACGCTCGAAACTTTATTTTTTGAAGTATGCCCTCACCCAGAATCGGGTCCTGGACTGTCGAGGACGCTGCCGCAGGAGGAGAGTCACTCGGCGCAGCCCCCTTGGCCTTCGCGGATCTTTTGGGGACCTTGGAAGACATGATTCTCAAAGAAAGAAGACAAAGAGTTTTCTGAAAATTTCAAAGAGAAGGAAATAATGAACTTTCTCTCTCCTTCAGGGCCTATTTATAGGCACGGATCACTTCCTATGCACCCACTTGCTGTATGCGCCCATTGTGTTGTATGCGCCCACGACGGCCTATGCGCCCACGTGAAGAATTAGCTTCCTGCACACTATGAGACTGTCCCTTGCTGACGTGGACGACGTATGAAGGATGGACCGCTTCAAATTCTGTTTCGATGAATCTGTCAGTTCGGATTATGAGAAAAATCTCAACTGTCGTATCTCCTTGACAGGTTGGCCAAAACACTATGCGCCCAAGGAGAGAGCCGTGCTATGCGTCCATTGCCTCGCAAAAAGACGATCCATGCTTCTTTCAAAGTATTTCGAACATTGTTCAAGTATCAAAAACTTTGAAGGCGGTCTTGTAGAAGCATGAAATATTTTCAGCAAATGAAGTCCCATGCGCCTAAGTCAGTGTAGCTCCATGCGCCCAAGTCAGTATAGCTCCATGTTCCCAAGCCAGTGTAGCTCCATGTGCCCAGTCATTGTAGCTCCATGCGCCCAGTCAGTGAAGCTTCATGCGCCCAAGACTAGCTCCCCTGAAAGGAGGCCGCATAGACTGAGACATGGCTATGCGCCCAAGCCTGACTCAGTCAAAGCTATGATCAAAACGTGTACCGAAGCACACGGCCACGCCAGTCTTCACGAGTAGTCATGCACCGAAGCATGCGGCCACATCAACACCACAACCAACCCACGATCTCGCAGCCTGTATGCGCCTACGTCCTATACGTCCAAAGCAGGACTATGCGCCCACATAAAAACTAGCGTGTTTCCTCATGTGGGCGCATAACATCATTTCAGCTCAAGAACGACTATAAAAGGGGGGCCTTATCCCTCTTCAAACACACAAAACGGAGAGCATTTTCAAGAGCCAAATTGCTGCACTTCTTTCTAGTGAGCCGAAAGTTAGCAATTTTTTTAGGTTTTCTTCCACTTTTGTAATCAGAGTGTCAACGGAGTAAAGGAGCGACTGCCGCTTGATCTCCATCGTCCCATTCCCCAGAATTCTTTTTTGTACTCGAGGATCCTCAGCGCAGGATCTCTCAGGCGTACTCAATTTATGGTGCCTTGCGCCAATAAAAGAAAAGACAACATTTTTTTCTTCTTTTTTGTGTGTGTCCACAAACATGTTTGAAAAAATATCTCAAAGCTCTGCATCGGTATTTATACTACAAGAAAAAAGGCCTTCGGTATTTACACTACAAGAAAAAAAGGCCATTCTTGACGGTTATTCCCCGTCAACAAAGTTTGGTACTGGCTTTAAGCTATGGTTGATGAAGTGGGCTAAAATTAGGATTTGAAGCAAGGCCTGTAGTGCAACTATTTGGTTGTGTCCTTCAAAGAAGGGTAACATTCACCCAAAAGCGAAGACAAAATTCATAAACAGCAAAGCCTGAAGCAACTAGTTAACAAAATGGAAGTCTCAGACAACACCACAAAATGAAAGTCTCTGACAACACAAAATCGGAGCTAATATCAAAGTATCAGACAAACATCAAAGTATCAAACAACAACACAGGCAATACAAAATCACAGGCAACAAAACCTGAAGCCAACAACAACACAAGCATCAAAATATCAAACAAATACACTAAAATAAGTATTAAAATGATTTGGCTCAAATGTATCAAAGTATCAGACACCAAAATCATAGTATCGGGCAAAAATTATAGGCAGGAAGCAAGTCTCAAATATAGTATCAAAAAAATGTTCAAACGATTTCGCTCAAAATAGTCATCTAATTAGTCATCATCACAAAATTAAAATATATTAGACTCGAAGGATTCACCACCCTCATCATCGTCTAAAACATTGCTAGAAATTGGCTACCTTCAGCTATTTCAATATGATAGGGGAAGCCATCAACTGTAGCAATGAATGATACTTATCAACGTATCAAACATAGTCTACAAGTTGGCTACCTCCAACCATTTCAATTTGAAAGAGGAAGCCATCAACTCTAGCAACTACTGATACTCATGGCAACCAAAGAAAATTGGCTCAAAGGAGTCACCCAACTAGTCATTATTGCCAAAGTATTTTTATTTTAGACTCAAAGTCCAATAATCATTGACCAAACAAACCCCATTATACTTCAACAACTAGTACTCAAATAGAAAAAGAATCCTTACGTTTGAACCTATGTACATGTACACATCTGTTTGAGACTATGCATGTGTCAAATACTAATTGTTAACCTATAGAAGTGTATAAGAATGCATAAACATATTTGCATGTGTGAACATAGATGTGTTAGAGTAGCATTTTCTTATATGAAACAAGGGAAGATCACGATTCCTTAACTTACACGAAGAGCAACTAGAAAAAAAATCCTTACGTTTTTCTTGTTGTGTTATGTACCCAGTTATGCCTCACGTAAATCAGAAAAACCACTACAACAAAAAATCTTTTTAATGACGGCTAAAAAGCGTCATTAATGACAAACCATGATACTTTTTTCTCAAAGCAACTGTTATGAAAACGGGTGTTATAAATGTTTTTAAAAGCATTATAAAAAAACCGTCATGAATAGCTTCTATAAAAGCGTTATGAATAGTTAATATATAGTGCACAATTCAGGACATTTTTAAAATGTTATGAATAGATAATATATAGGCTCAATGCAGCACATTTATAATACTTTATACTATTCAAATTAGCATATTTATAACGCTCTATACTGCACATTATATATTACATTCCAAAAACTTAACATTATATATCACCATCTTTATTACATTTCTCAAAATAGAGTACATATCAACATCTTCATTACATTCTCAAAATAGAATATCCAAATACATATATATATTTATAACTACCAAATTTGACCACATCAAAACTTGGTCACATCAAAACTGTCCACAGAACATGTAGCAAAACCCTGAAAAAGATAAAAACAAGGTTCAATATACTTTATAATATAATGTAAAAAAAATGAAACTTTACATTAATGTAATAGATCATTATGACTGGTAAGAAGAATCAAACCTTGTGTTATGACAAAGAATATATTATCTAGCTGAAACAATGTTGTGTAATAGACTTTGAACCTCTTCCATTAAATTTGGGAACCTGAAAAACAGTGAAGCACATAAAGGCCATCAAAACTTGTTTTATTCTGTATCATAAATACAAAACTTTAAAAAAAAAGACAAATAAACAGGGGTTTGAAGCATAATAACGTTGTACCTATCTACAGGTTAAACACAAACTTATATTCGAAATGAAGCATTTCCACAACTAAATGAAGCATTTCCACAACTAATTAAACACAAACTTATATTCGAAATTAGAATAACAGCTATAAATAAGTAAGCATGCTATCGAATTATTAAGCAGCATTTGGTTACTACAGTAATGGCTTGCAATCAAACTTGGTTGCATCATCAGAGCCTTGTTCCTCGATATGAGGTTCAGACTATACCACTACTACAAAAGGAAATTGCCCCAAGTAAGAAGCCTTTAGATGTTTTTTTCATTCCTGGGACAACTTGCTATCTGCCCTCTATAAATTGGCGATGCATTGATAAGAAAACTTTGGACAATAAAGGGGGCACATAATTATATGCACTATATAGTCAAATTACTTCCATTATTTTGTGAATTACGTTTCTGACTGTTAGTTGTCCGATACGGTCTATACCGATACAGTTTGGCATGTCCCAATACAATACCGACCGATACCGACAATTGAAGTCTCTTTTCCAGTCAGTTGGAAAATTAGGCAAGGTTAATCCTAACTGCATCTAAGCAAAAAAAGATACAACAGTTAAAGTGCATTAGGAAAAGAATTACAGAAAAGTAAGCTTGTACAGAATAAAGCTGATATGCCCACTTATAAGGAAATGATAGAGAGAACCTGATTGTAGGCTATTTTGTGGACAACTGTTCCACTAAGAGACCCATCCCATACCCAAGTATCACCCGGTAGAGTCTGATCTATACTTGGCTGATGCTATCCGAACACAGTCTAGCAAACCCATGTTGATCAAACCGCCAGTCTCCATTTTCAACAACGCTGCCACCTTCTCCTGTCGATATGCAAATTGAGAACCATGTTGTCTCACCCATTCCAGTAGCCCCTTGTGTTGAATCCATGGATCAAGCCACATATTCGTAGATTCCCCATCACATATCACCCGGGTAGTGACCCACTTGGCACCCTCCCGAAGCTGCAACATGTGTTTAAAGGTTACAGACTCATCGTTATTAGTAACATAGGCCCAAAAATTGGACTTCTTCAGGTATCAGTTCTGCATCCAAACTGCCCACAGGGAGTCCCCTTGTAGAAACTGCCATATCAATCGCATCCCTGCCACATGTTGCATAGTCCGTATTTATTAATTACGCTTTTGATGGAATATTTCTATTACCTTATGGATATTGTTGTCTGCCGTAAGCGAGTTACTCAATTGTTTTGACATGTCAACCCACATATTTCTCATCTTATATATGCACATGGCTCTACAAGGTTCGCTACCAACACCCCCCACCCCACACACACACAAAAACTGCCTAGTACAATTTTTAATACTGCTGCATACAGTTGCATTTTGCTATATACTATGCAGTTTGCCGCACTTGGATACTGCTGCCTTTGTGTTGCTTGCCTGTAATTGTGCAAGACTGCCCATCAATGTACACTATTGCATTATCACACACAGGGTGCACATATCAATTTTCTTGTGCCCTGTTGTGCAGCTCTTTGTATCTGCACATTAACCACCCTGAACTATGACCCAGAACCCCCAAACCCTGGTACCAATATTGTATAAATAGAAATCCCTATATACCTGCATTCCTGACACATGTTGACAGGACTGGTGCCTACGAGCAGATGAACTCACAAGAAGAAACATTAAAACCCATGTTAGATTCCTAAAGAATGAAGACACCTGCTAGGTATCCTCCCATACTGAAACCAATTAACCCTTAGGTATTAAAACAACATCTAATATAAAGAATTCTATTATTATTTTTACACAAAATCTATTAACCGCCCTTTAACATTACTACTACATTCTTTTGGAGGATTTCCTCAAACAGTTGGTGCCCATTGCACTTTCAACCAAATACGAAAGCAATTAAATAGGTGAGTATTACCTGTTAGTGATTAAGGTTTCCTGTTCTGCACAGGCTTTCTGGCTCCCCTTCGATCCTTAAGCTAGCGAGGGAATTGAAATACTCGGCTACCTTTGCAATGGAAGGGAAATTGTGAAGAAGAACTTAGGGTTTATGGGAAGTAGATGGGGATGTGGGAAGATGTCAAGCGCGAAAGTTGTAGGGGTTCCTGCACATGCAGGAAAGGCCAAGCGCGGCCCTGCGGCTGGACTCGTCGACGGCCTTGGCGAAGCTCCTCGAGGCGGTCTGCCGGGACTTCTCGAGGAAGGTGGGGGCGAAGGGGATGAGCTCCGAGGGGTCGAACCAGCCGTAGCTGCTGTCGCCGAAGAACGCGACGAGGACGTGGTCCTCGCGCCTGGTCCTCCGGACCGACTGCGACGCTAAGGCCTCGTTGAAGATGTGGCCCGGCCACCATGGGTGCGACTTGACCTTCCCCCACACCATGTCGCCGGTCTCGAACCCGTGGACGGAGAGAGAGATATCGTTGGATCCCTTTCTAACTAGGTTTAGGGTTTTGGATCTAGGGTTAGGGTTTTGGAGTTGGGGAAAAGGAAAGAGAAGAAGAGGAGGAGAGGAGGGTGTTGTTGAACTAGCTAGAGTTAGGGTTTTGGATCTAGGGTTAGGGTTTTGGAGTTGGGGGAGAGGAGGGAGAAGAAAGAAGGAGAAGGAGAAGATCCACCAGAACGATTTTGGTGGAGGAAATTTTTTGTTGAAGCTCGGGGTGCAGCAAGAATTTTGCCAAAAATTGAAGTTAAAAAATATTACAAGTTTGTCACCGCTCTAAAATATTAATAACGTTTTGTTTTATAAACGTTATAAAAAGTCCAGAATTAGCCCAAACCATCATAGAAAAAAGGTATTTCGAACTTTGATAACGCTTTGGTATCAGGCGTCATCAATACGTCTTGTCGAGCGTTATTAATAGGCCTTTTTGTTGTAGTGAACTATAATTTATTATTGGTCAATTATCTATTACAAACTATATACTAGGTTAACTTTTATGATTTAGGAACGACAACATGTCAGACTTATGTTTTTTTCATTCAAATATTTTACAGTTAATTATATTTGCATTTATGTTTTCCTTTATCTATGCATGTATGCTCTGTCATTTAATGACTGTTGGTTCATATATGCTCGTGTAACATTTTACCTAGTCTTTAACATATACCCCTACCTCAGGTTACTGCAGAATATCCCCAATAAAGAATTTTATGGTATCTATCACTGGTTAATAGGCAAATCTTGATAAAGAACAAATACCATGTTGCTTTTGCTTTTGTATTTTGATGAGTTTGCTCTAACTGCAGCTTATTTTGTACTAATCAGTAGTAACTGATTACAAATGGACATGTATAATGAATTGTTTGCTTATTTCAAATAGGAATTTCAGGATTGACACTATTAGCAGATAAGAAGAAAAGAGTTGTTCTTGATTGGCTTTTATGACTTAATAATTTTTTTACAATTTGGTAAATACAAACTGATTGTTCCAAAGTTTCATAGGGATTGGAGTTGTTTTTTGTAGTTAAATCACATAAGCATGTGGAAAAAATAGGGGACTAAAACTGATTACCTGTGAAGGCTGACAACCTATGTTGCATAGACACGGGAAAGTAGTGCCCGTATCTGTATCGTGTCTGTGTCCATGTCCGTATTCATGCAACATAAATGTACCTATTTTAAAATATCCATATCTTATACCCGTATCTTGTCCTTATCCATATCCATATTTGTGTCACACAACTGACAACAGTCATTTTGTATGAAATGGACTCTTTTAACCAATCATGCGCACGAGATTGAAACCCAACAAATTTCACCATTTTATTGGAATCCTTTAGCCTTTTGAGAATTGAAACCCAACCAAAATTTCCTACTACTTAAGAGTGGGCTAGGAGACCAGCTTCCTACTATTTATGAGTGGGCCAGGAAGAGAATTTACCCTTTACCATTGCTTCTTTTCTTTCCTCTTCTTGGCACTGCTACTATTCTTCGAGCTGTTGCCACTCTTATTTGATGTGCCACCACCTACCTCGAAATCGCCCGACTGCATTGCAGTTTGCAGCCATTTGAAAATTCCTTTTCTGTCATAGGCTCGTCACCATTGGCTCGCGTCCAAGGTGCGCTTTTCACAATTATAACTCAACGCTCTTTCTTTTTTACTATTTTCAGTTGTCTATAAGTCATGGGGTCGTAACAACAAATTCTTTCAGGCTTACAAAAATTGTAAAAGATCTGAAAGGAATATGAGCGTTTAATGCGCTCATATTTTTTCATTACTGAAATTTAATTATGGCACCACATGGCATACAAAGCATACAAGATTGGTTATAAAGGAAGCCAGTTGGTTACAATTAGAACTACTTGTAGCATTAAATGCTGGCATATTATAACATCATAGAAGCCCATAACTTTGGGACACGTATCATCTGACATTCTAACTGCTCGTTTATTGTTTATTTAAATAGTTACAACATACTCAATAACATTACTTCCTGTAATAAGTTTTATCTATATACATTATGCCTTGGACTGGACATGTTTGAATTTGATATAAACATTAAGTAGGTAGAAAGATGAGACAGTAGGTCCACAAGCAACGAAGCATAGGTACCGGTAGGAATACCCCGTATGGACTATATGGCAATCTTACTATGCTTTTACATACTTTCACAATCTTACTATGCTTTTACATCCTTAATGATTGGTCTTTTTAGTTCAATTGTCTTTGTCGAATTGACATAAAAAGGCTCTCGTTGTCTATATCGGTATCAGTATTTGTCTTTTTAGTTCAATTGTCCGATATGTTTCATTATCTAAGCACTCCCTCCAGATCATTGTTCATTAAACTATAGAATAATTTAGGATGTGTATAGGTATCTTGAAGAAACCGAGTATCCTGTACAGTTGAATTCATGTATGATACCTCCATTGAAGTACCCGTGCAACATGTCAAACAAGAAATGAAAATCCACTAAATCAGGATTAGTGACTATAGCATCGAAGTCCCTAAGAGTAATATACAGAATTACATTAGCAAGGATACACCAAGGATACACCCATCTAAAAGTAGGCAGCTAGAGGTTTTCTAATTAGTTTTAAGTTGGTTACACCAAGGATACACCCACGGGTGGAATCAGTTCAAGTTTTCAACAGTCGAGGACATCTGCTACGCCGCAGAGCATTCAATCTTTTAACCTACATTTTGCCATAAGTGCCCAATTTGCCAAAAGTAGGGCTGCAAATGAACAATGCAGCTTAGGAGCTCAACTCAACTTGGCTAAAATCTCGACTCAGCTCGACTTTGTTGACTAACAAGCTTGAAAATGGAAATGAGCTTTGATTTCCATACCGAGCCAAGATTAGTCATAGAAAGATCAGCTCCACTTTTATTGTGTTTAATAAAATATGCCGAACTTGTAAACGTTATATGTTTAGCCATATCCATAAGCAGCAGGCCTTATATATGGATGCTGAAATGGAAGTGTTGTATACGTTGGCTAGCCTATGTACCTATTTATAGACAAATTGTATTGTAGTGCTAGAATGAACAAGTTTGTACATTGTTTTAGTTATATATATTTCTTGCTAATATGCAAACTAACTTCTATTCTCTTGAAGGTAGAATCCTCAAAGATATTTTTTATTTTTTGGAAAAGAACATGCTATCAGTGACGAAAAAAAGGTTTTGTACTCATTCTAAATATTTCTCTCTTCAAGTCAAAGATATTAGGGATTTTGACGTGTTAGGAAAGGCTCAAACATGCTAAGGGTGAAGCAAGAATGATGGAACTATCTAAAATGATGTACAAAATGACATCTTCTGAAGTTCTATTGCTAAGCCGAAATCAAGAGGTACATAAATACTCCGACAATCAAGAAAGGTAATTTTTATATTTACCTACATATTATATTCATTTTGATCCCAAGTTTAGTTGGACAAATATATATTATGGAGTGTGTGAGCCAAATTTCTTGGTTTGTATATATTGATTATGGTGATGTTAAATGATTGATTTGCATGTTTGAACCTTAAATGATCATATTATTATAGTTTAGATGATGTTCAAATAATTTAGTCAAAAGAAAAATAGTTAGTGAAATTGCAAATTCCTTTAAATCTAAAGTTTTAAAAGTTGAGATTATTTTGGGTACAAGCCGAAAGGATCCTTCTGTCAACCGGGCGTAAATAGCCCTAAGCGACACGGTACTTAATCGTCCCCCGTGGACCTCCGCTAGCTGGGAACCGGCCCCTACAGCTAACCCAAGTTAATCAACACTTGATAGACTAAAGATTTTTTAAGGTTAATTAGCAAAATCACTTAAACTATTATTATAATACTTTAGACTGTCATCTTTACAAACATGGCTCATAAAGATAAGTTTTTAGAGCAAACACTGAAAGTTACTATGTCATACTTTAAGAGGTGACAGAGTCAGATAAGTTTTGGCTCACTATCCTAAGCATGATATCAGCAATTGATTGAATTACATAATTCTGATGACACTAAGCCTGATCTATATGCTTTATATGAGTCATTATATGACTTATTCTTTAAAATGCTATAGAACCATGTTGAGCATTGGAAGGAGTATAAGGGTTCACTTGTGAAACAAGTTAGATACTCATAAGATGATAGGTCCATGTGACAAACTATCATAACTAGACTCTGAAACGATAATTTTAAACGTAGCTTGTGTTGGAGCTGAATAGCTCAAACAATTTTATTATGTATATACAAATTTATGTACATGTCGTTTGATTTTTAAATAAATTATGATAATCAATTTGCTACAAAAACTACTAAAGCATGTTTTTGTGAGTTCTAAGATGAACAGGGACCTGCAGCTGCACATCAAGTCTTAAAGATCCTAAAAGGAAAAATGTCGTTCTTGACTATAAAAGTCATAAAAGAACTTTACAGATCTCTTGACGAAGAGTCTGTTTACTCTTGACGAAGAGTATGTCTAGGAAATTAATCCTAGATTCATCGAGGGGGATGGGGTTAAGCCCATAAGTAAGTCACCAGCAGTGGCAACCCAACCGAGTCTGACTGGAGATCCCAAGAAGCCGGTTCAATGGGTAGAAACAAGCTGGACTAAGGTGACTTTATGGAACACTGATCCGAGATTAAAATCTCATTAAAATAATGCCCAAGTGGCTGTACATGTGTACAATGATCCTCCATCCCTATGGTGACAGTGTTCCGGTGTGATTTGGTTAAGATGAGTTTTAGAACTCTTAATAGGTCCAAGCATGATTATGCAGGGTTGACTCCAATCACCAACCCTTGGAGGACTTACCTATGTGAGAGGTCGTGAAGGCCGCGACTATGGGACAGGGCGATCCCAGACAACTCTCTTGAATTATGGAAAAGTGCGCATGGCCAATCAAAAGCGCCATCTCGACAGACCCAAGAACCTCTAGCATACTATGTGTGTTATTTTCTGCATCTGATTCAAGAAGTCTGATTCAAGGCGTAGTCCATCAAGTACTTCTTCAGATAAAGACAATAGTCACTAAGTGAGATTCAAGGCTGTAGTCCATCTCACCTATTGCATAGTATTCATTTGCCCATAAATTATTTCTCTCTAATCTTTTGAACATTGTTCTCTATTTTCAAAACTTGGTTTTTTGGGGGGAATTGTTGTATGAATTTGTAAAAAACCAACTTTTAATGACTTTTATTGTATTGATGTTAATTCATATAACTATTACCTTTTATTATCCATTTTATTGGTTGTTTAATCCTAATAAATTATATTAATTCTATAGGTTAAGGGTTGTCCATTATTATCCACTTTATTGGTTGTTTAATCCTAATAAATTATATTAATTCTATAGGTTAAGGGTTGTCTATATAATGCATACTTTGTCTTGTTGAAGAGACATTTTTGAAAGTAACAACCACATGATTCTCCTCCTTCTCTTCCTCCAAAAATCACTACCATATGATTTATACTTTTCTATTTCAATCTCTCCTACTCTGGGCAAGAGCTAAGTTCGGGTCGTTCTTCCGAAACCGTGTGCGGTGACGGAAAGCCGGTAGCAAGGGGGTTTTACCACTAGGAGGATTCGAGATGATGTCTGCACATAGACCTCGAAAATCTCTTAGGGCAGTGCTTCGTGCATGACTTCCCCGTAGACCGGTATTTTTAACCTTTTTTTATTATTTTGTTATTCCATTTTTCATGATGATAAAAAAATTTTCTAACAATCTAAGAGATTTTTCATTTTTTTTTAATGATCTATTTGACGAGAAAAAAAAGATACATGGCTTTACATATTGTTTTAATAGAAAATTGATACTCTCTGTCAAAAGAATCAATTTACATGTCTGTCATGTTAAGAATTAAAATATTCTTTACTACATGTAATTTATTTACTATCTTTTATATTTGATGACATCATTATTCAGTTTGATATTTGATAACATCATTATTCGGGGACATTAGAATTATGTGTTTGAATAATAGTGCAAACAACTGTTTGGATTCTCTATTTTCTATTGTAAACATCACTGACTTTCAGGTAATTTACGAATTTTTCTTCTATTAGCTTGAATATGATACTATATCAAATTTATATTTGTATTCAATTCACTTGGCTATGCCACCTTAACAGGTTAATGCCATTGCAATTTCATGAGTCTAGGTATTGTTTATGCAAACCAAGATGTTCTTAATGAATTGGAAAGTAATTCCACGATTATGAGATGTCAACCAGTTCAATCATATAACCTACCAATTGTTGTAAGGAATAACACACATTTTTTTTCTGTCTCCGTGCACTTGAAATGATTTGCTAAGCAAATACATGACTGAAAGCAAATGAGGAATTCTAATTTCTAGTAACTCCATCCAACAAAACACAAGAATAATGTGTAGACTATTTTTCGAGTACTTGCATTCATGGAAAACTTACTTATATTGCGACCGCCGGTCAAGACAGCTGAAGGTCATTGAAATGCGTCCGATATTATTATTTTTTATTTGTTCTCTTCTTTATAATAATTGTTTTTTTTTTTTCCGGGTCTGGAATATGTTAAATTATAATTATGCATGTTTGCTGAATATAGTACTTGAAAGCTTAATACTTTTTTAAAATGAAAGAATCAAAAACCTTGTAGCTATTGGTATAGAGTTAATTTGTTTTTGTTGCTTGCCAGCAACCTAGAATCAATGGACAAGTTATACATGAACTATCTATTTCATATTAACACTTGGATCTCCAATATATAGACACATGTGTTAAGATTTGGCTAGTGAATAGTACCATGCAATTTTTTTTGAACTATATGCATGTGTAGCACACTATTACCCATACAAGTGACAGAAGATCTTGCATATCATTATACCTGGTATTATTATGGGTATAAAGGCCAAATTAAGTCCTAGTTTTGCTAGGCTAGACTTTGCCAACAACAACACTAATGGCTTGAACCAAACTGTGCTTGGAGGCAAAGGAAGCCTTTATCATGGATGCTTCTTATTGGTGATTCAAACCAAGTTTTATTTGGTATCTCTCTCATTTTCATCTTCGATCTTTGACCTTAACCTAAGAGTCTCATGTCAATAACCGTATACATTTATGGTGTTTTTCACTATTTATTTTGTCAACTTCTAAATGTTAGGATTCTCTCCAGTTTAATGTCAAATTTTTTCCCGTAGTGTAACGAGGACCATGAGTATATGTACAAATTTTTTTCTTCTTTCATATGATACCATTACCAAATGACTTGAACTTATCGTTTGTCGTAGTACTTGTGAGCATATCCTTATATGGTGTGGATGCATTGTTTTTATATCCTTATATGAATATTGCACAAATATTTTTGAACTAAAGTTGGTGTCGAAATCTTGCAACAAGGAACTTGACCACCATATGTTACTATTGCTCATAGCCTATTAGTTTTTTTTTCCCCAAAATTATTGATAAATAAAGTTAATATATAGTTGCTCACGTGCTCTTTATAATTTTTTCTTTTATTAAAGATGGTCGGATGAGAAAAAACACTTTATTATTTATTTATTATTACCTATTATTATTTTATCTTTATATGAATACTTATTACATCAGATAAACTCATGTTATTATATATCTTGTTTAATGTAAGAATAAAGTGATACATGTTGTTCTAACAGAACATGATTGTTCTAACCTCTGAACTTTTTTTTTCATTTATCATTTTGCTTTATTAGAAGCCTGATATAATTTTAATTGAACTATTTTCAATATATACATATACATAATTCATAGGGAGCATTAATCCTAAAATTAGTAGATTGGTTTTATGAGCTCCAACATTTTTGGTGGTGCGTGATCCTGGAGATGTGGTAATTATAATACATTTTTGACTGTATAGTTACACTTCATATATATAGAGAATTTTTACCCTAATGTGAATTGTATGATTTTCTAGTTTTTCAATATTTATTTATTTTGTACAAAATAATGATATGCTACTGCATATTGGGTTTGAAATAATTCGTTATTTTGAGATTGTCAATAAGACTTTAGAATTGGCAAATCTAATTTGTGGAACATGGTAATATGCTAACAAATGTTAGTAATTATGTCATGATACAAATTGGCAACATTGAAGCCAATGGGTGAACTATACAAGTTCTAATGCAAATTTATTGAGGATTAATATTTATTAGAAACTTATGTTAACCTTATTTGTTGTTAAGTGTTGTTGTAGTTTACAAACTTTTACAAATTGTGACTTATTCTAAAGTGAATGAAACCTCACAATATATGTAGAAATTATGTACATATATGTGCTCCATATAACATAGACGACTGTTTGTTATGTACCTATTTATAGACAAATTGTATTGTAGTGCTAGAATGAACAAGTTTGTACATTGTTTTAGTTATATATATTTCTTGCTAATATGCAAACTAACTTCTATTCTCTTGAAGGTAGAATCCTCAAAGATATTTTTTATTTTTTGGAAAAGAACATGCTATCAGTGACGAAAAAAAGGTTTTGTACTCATTCTAAATATTTCTCTCTTCAAGTCAAAGATATTAGGGATTTTGACGTGTTAGGAAAGGCTCAAACATGCTAAGGGTGAAGCAAGAATAATGGAACTATCTAAAATGATGTACAAAATGACATCTTCTGAAGTTCTATTGCTAAGCCGAAATCAAGAGGTACATAAATACTCCGACAATCAAGAAAGGTAATTTTTATATTTACCTACATATTCTATTCATTTTGATCCCAAGTTTAGTTGGACAAATATATATTATGGAGTGTGTGAGCCAAATTTCTTGGTTTGTATATATTGATTATGGTGATGTTAAATGATTGATTTGCATGTTTGAACCTTAAATGATCATATTATTATAGTTTAGATGATGTTCAAATAATTTAGTCAAAAGAAAAATAGTTAGTGAAATTGCAAATTTCTTTAAATCTAAAGTTTTAAAAGTTGAGATTATTTTGGGTACAAGCCGAAAGGATCCTTCTGTCAACCGGGCATAAATAGCCCTAAGCGACACGGTACTTAATCGTCCCCCGTGGACCTCCGCTAGCTGGGAACCAGCCCCTACAGCTAACCCAAGTTAATCAACACTTGATAGACTAAAATTTTTTTAAGGTTAATTAGCAAAATCACTTAAACTATTATTATAATACTTTAGACTGTCATCTTTACAAACATGGCTCATAAAGATAAGTTTTTAGAGCAAACACTGAAAGTTACTATGTCATACTTTAAGAGGTGACAGAGTCAGATAAGTTTTTGCTCACTATCCTAAGCATGATATCAGCAATTGATTGAATTACATAATTCTGATGACACTAAGCCTGATCTATATGCTTTATATGAGTCATTATATGACTTATTCTTTAAAATGCTATAGAACCATGTTGAGCATTGGAAGGAGTATAAGGGTTCACTTGTGAAACAAGTTAGATACTCATAAGATGATAGGTCCATGTGACAAACTATCATAACTAGACTCTGAAACGATAATTTTAAACGTAGCTTGTGTTGGAGCTGAATAGCTCAAACAATTTTATTATGTATATACAAATTTATGTACATGTCGTTTGATTTTTAAATAAATTATGATAATCAATTTGCTACAAAAACTACTAAAGCATGTTTTTGTGAGTTCTAAGATGAACAGGGACCTGCAGCTGCACATCAAGTCTTAAAGATCCTAAAAGGAAAAATGTCGTTCTTGACTATAAAAGTCATAAAAGAACTTTACAGATCTCTTGACGAAGAGTCTGTTTACTCTTGACGAAGAGTATGTCTAGGAAATTAATCCTAGATTCATCGAGGGGGATGGGGTTAAGCCCATAAGTAAGTCACCAGCAGTGGCAACCCAATCGAGTCTGACTGGAGATCCCAAGAAGCCGGTTCAATGGGTAGAAACAAGCTGGACTAAGGTGACTTTATGGAACACTGATCCGAGATTAAAATCTCATTAAAATAATGCCCAAGTGGCTGTACATGTGTACAATGATCCTCCATCCCTATGGTGACAGTGTTCCGGTGTGATTTGGTTAAGATGAGTTTTAGAACTCTTAATAGGTCCAAGCATGATTATGCAGGGTTGACTCCAATCACCAACCCTTGGAGGACTTACCTATGTGAGAGGTCGTGAAGGCCGCGACTATGGGACAGGGCGATCCCAGACAACTCTCTTGAATTATGGAAAAGTGCGCATGGCCAATCAAAAGCGCCATCCCGACAGACCCAAGAACCTCTAGCATACTATGTGTGTTATTTTCTGCATCTGATTCAAGAAGTCTGATTCAAGGCGTAGTCCATCAAGTACTTCTTCAGATAAAGACAATAGTCACTAAGTGAGATTCAAGGCTGTAGTCCATCTCACCTATTGCATAGTATTCATTTGCCCATAAATTATTTCTCTCTAATCTTTTGAAAATTGTTCTCTATTTTCAAAACTTGGTTTTTTGGGGGGAATTGTTGTATGAATTTGTAAAAAACCAACTTTTAATGACTTTTATTGTATTGATGTTAATTCATATTAACTATTACCTTTTATTATCCATTTTATTGGTTGTTTAATCCTAATAAATTATATTAATTCTATAGGTTAAGGGTTGTCCATTATTATCCACTTTATTGGTTGTTTAATCCTAATAAATTATATTAATTCTATAGGTTAAGGGTTGTCTATATAATGCATACTTTGTCTTGTTGAAGAGACATTTTTGAAAGTAACAACCACATGATTCTCCTCCTTCTCTTCCTCCAAAAATCACTACCATATGATTTATACTTTTCTATTTCAATCTCTCCTACTCTGGGCAAGAGCTAAGTTCGGGTCGTTCTTCCGAAACCGTGTGCGGTGACGGAAAGCCGGTAGCAAGGGGGTTCTACCACTAGGAGGATTCGAGATGATGTCTGCACATAGACCTCGAAAATCTCTTAGGACAGTGCTTCGTGCATGACTTCCCCGTAGACCGGTATTTAAACCTTTTTTTATTATTTTGTTATTCCATTTTTCATGATGATAAAAATAATTTCTAACAGGTCCCAAAACAAGTGCATCTGTATTTCCAGGAACAAGAAAATGAGGATTAGAAATTTTCTAAAGGAATAATTAAAACATCCTTACGTACCAATATACTAAATAGAGTTACTGATACATGTATCCGTGTGCTATTCAGAATATTCATACTGTAAATGCCATATTCAATGATATGTTGCAGTGCTTTACAAATTGGAAATATTATGGCATATTTCCAAACAAACATTAGATTAAACATTTAATGACTATTACTATGCAGGAACACACACGGTCACGACATACCATGAACAAGTTAATTTTCTAATTAGTTATTTTGGTCAATTTATAACATACTCATGTGATTTTAATACCTAGGACCATTACAAACTGAAGGTGTTAGGAATATTGGTGTATTGTTCAAGCAAGAGATTAAAGGGCCATGGGTATACTTTTCTAAATATCCAAAGGAGGAATTGGATGTTTTGTTTGATAGGTTTAAGGAATCAGGCTATACTTACACATGCTCAAATGAAGAATTGAAGGCTGCATTCACTGACCATATTAAAAGAAATTATGCTGACTGGATGTGGAATTTGAGAAAACCAATATTTGAGAAGTATAAGAGTACTAGAGTTTTTTTTTGGCCTATTTATGAATTTGAGAAAACTAATATTTTATTTTGAATGGTATATTAATCATTCACATGAATTGTTTCCATAACATGACTAGTAGTTTTTTTGGGCCTATTTATGAATTATTTTATTGAATGGTAGATTAATCCAAAGGAAGAATTATTTTATTTTGCAGGATCTAAGTAATTCAAACAAAACTAACAGAAAAAATATCAACAATTGTGCACACTACTGGTTCAGTTTCCTTTGCCAAATGTAAAAAAGTTGGGGTATAAAAGCATAATGCTCCCAAATTTATTTTGTATATTGTATATTTTCTTGTATATATAGAGTTTTACATGTTTTTAGTTGCTTATGTATGTGAGAAGTAAGATATCTATGGTAGTTTAATATAATCAGAAAATAATAATATTTTTTTCTCCTCTTAACAGCTTGATCGAACTGGAATTGAACCCAGTCCAATTGATTGTTTCAAGAAGTTTCATGTAAGTAAGGAAAAGGATGGAGAAGGAGAATGCTGGAAAAGTGAGAAGGCAAAAGAAATCTATGTATGTTAGCTATCTTTTCACTCTTCATTGTGTCCTTTAAATGGATACCATACTCTTGTTGATTTTGTGTATGATTGTGATATTCGATCGATATGTTATATAATATTATAGTACGTTTTATTGTGTTGTAGGAAACGATGAAAAACAAAAAAAAAGGACTACTGAAGAGGAAAATTTGAATGTGAATGATTGGGACATATATTGAGAGGTGATTGTACCTAGTCATGGTCGTGTACTTAGATTGGGGGGTGGGTTGAAAGGTAAAAATTTGTATTCATCTAGCCAAAATTGCAAGAAGCGTAGATGTGTTGAACTTGAAAAAAATCATTACAATTAAAAGATTAGATGAAAGGTCAATTAAGCACTCTGCAAGAATAATTTCAAATCTTGTTAAACACCATCCAAAATTTTGAACATAGTGCGAGGCAATCGCCAAATGTGGTATGTACATTTCTTTACAATTTTATAAGCTGTGATTTGAGTTTAAATCTTAATTTCATTTAAATTACATGAGTTCTTATTGGAATTTTTTTCTTGTAACAGGATGATGTTGGAAGTAATGGTTCGGATGCTAATCTTAGCAATGACTTTGAAAAATAATTGAAGAAGCTCCAGTTTCATAATATTATTGACTTTGTTATATGTAGGCCTGAAAATTTCTTTTAGATTTGACATTACAAGTTTATTGTACTTAATATACATTGTTTCTTTATGTCACGTTTTTTTTTTATATCAATGAATGATTACAACATTATCTTTTACTTCAGTTGTTAATGTATTCAAGTTTTACTATTAATTTTACTGAGAAAAGTCATTCTATTTTATGACAATTAATTCTATCGGAATTAGTAATTATCATAACATGTAACCATTTTCGATGACAATTTTTTAATTTTTTTTCAATTGATATGGTGGTCGGAAAAACATAATTCCGACTACACGAATTTTATTTTCGACTAATTTAGCAATCGCAAACAAACTTTTTCGAGGATTTCTTTTTTATCGGAAATAAACTTGCAATCTTTTTTTTCGAGAAGTTTTTTTTTTTTTTTGAGTGTAACTTTATTGTCGGAAATTTTTATTACCGACAAACATAATGCGGTCGCAAATAAGTCGTCTATCACAAATAGTATTTCCGAGGAACACTTATCGTCGAAAACACATTGTCGGAAAATAAATTGTTAATCGTGTTTGTAAATAGTTGTGACCACCAATTCATTATTTGCGACGGCACACTATCGTTGCAAATATCATCTTCTTATATTCATAAAGCTTGTTTACGACAATATAAAAACAAATACGAGAGTCATCCCCTCCCGCAAATACCCACTTTTCGGACGGTTGGTCGGAAAAATACTTTTTCCGACGCTAGCATTTATGAGGGCATACGACGGCCTTGTACCATCGGAAAAGACTATTTCTGACGGCAAATTGTCACTTCCGAGAAATAATTGCCTTCAGAAATAAAGGTTTTTGTGCATCATTTCTTCCCTGAGGTGAGGAGGAGTGTGCTACTACAGATGACGGGCTTTGATGTTCGTTGCCCCCATTCACGTACCTCGGGTGACCTATGGTGTACAGAAAGAGGAGGGCAGATTCATTTATGCCTCAGATTGACAAGGTTAAAAGTCGCATCGAGGGTTGGCACAACAATATTCTTTCTCTTGGAGGCAAGCTCATTCTTCTCAAGCATGTGTTAGACGCTATCCCGATGTATACTTTGGCGGCATGCAACCCCCTTAAGAAGGTAGTGAAAGTCATCAAGAATCTATTTTTTTTTCTTCTTTTGGGTCGTCGCCAAGATGGTGCAGGGAAGATGATGTGGTCTAGCTGGCAGACTATGGCGAAAACCATCGAAGAAGGAGGGTTGGGGCTCCGCAGGATCTAGAGGTGATCGACGCCTTCTCGGTAAAGCTTTGGTGGAAGCTCGAGTCGTTGTGGAGTATCTATTTCAAGGGGAGACATTTTGGGAGACGACATCTGTGGCGTAGGCTGTTGCGTGGAGGGAGCTTGGGGAAAGGTATATCCGGCTGTGTGTAGGGAATGGGAATTAGCTGGATCATCTCTGAGAATTCGGTGGGTTCGGGGAGGCTGTTGGCGGTTGCTTCCGACCGTCCTCTTACTCTCATACATCAGGTGTGGAAGGACGGGGAAGGGTGGGATTTCGGTTTGCTTGCATGCTGGTTCAGAGAGCGGGTCGCACAGGAGGTCAGGGACGACGAGCGGGGGATATCCGAGGCACACGACTCCCTCATGTGGGTGACGGACTCTGTGGGCCGCTTCACTCTCAAATCGGAGTAGGAGGCGGCCAGGGTCAAGCATCCAGAGTCCACCACCTTTAATTACTAGTGTATATTATTGTTACCCTTAATAAAAATTTTCATGGTACTATTCATTTGAACAATTCTCTTGTGCATGCATGTAAATTAAACTAGGACCTAATATTGCATGATTGTACTCTCTGTCAAAATCCAATAAGCATGGAAAGTTCAAATCTAAGTTACATGTCTTGTTCGTGGTCTGTGTGGATATAGTCCGTTGGATACATTGGAAAGGTTTTTTTGGAATGGGCACAATTTAAATTTTTTCTAGACCTTGCTCGTTGGACCGGAGAAACTTAATTTTTTTTTTTAAAATGCCTCTGTTCCTTTGGTTCCAATCATTGCTAAAGTGCATAGTTTACTTAATGTGTCTGATAATTTTCTGTGTTATTGCATTTGTAGATCAAAACACAAGCTGAACCCTAGACTTCTGCAATTTATTCATGAAGCCATCCTAAATTCTAATATATGTTGTTTAGTTGGTCTAGTCAGTGTTTTAAAAACCAGATCGGTGGTTGACCCGGCCAAGACACTGGATCGGGTCAAATTAGTTCAACCAGTTTGTTCAACCAGTGGTTCAACCAGTTGGTTAATCTAAGTGGTCCAAATTAATACCTTATGGACATTAATGTTTTTACAAAAATATTAATTTTTTAAAAATACCGGATCAATATTGAACCGGATCAAAAAAAAATAACCGGTTCACGGGTGAACCGGCTGGTCCGTTCCGGTTTTTAAAACGCTGGGTCAAGTCCTTGCTTATGTTGTTAGTTTATCAAACTAAGTTCTACATGCAACTTGCATATCAAGCCACCATACTAGCCTCCAACATGTGCACTAACAGTACATATTTACTTAGCATAACAACACTGGCCACCAGTGGCGGACGCACATGTAGTGCACTGGAGGGCAGGGTCCCAGTGAATTTTTCGCTTGCCAGTGAATTTTTTTTTCCAGCAAGCAACAGTAGCAGCGTAGGTGGCTGCCTAGCCTGCCTTGTTTAGGATTGGCGTCTACGGGCCGCGCTCGCCAATCGGCGTGTGAAGGCAGAGCAAACTCGAGTAGGAATGCTCGACAGGAAGGAGAAAACGGTAAGGGCTCGCCAGCCAGGGAAGGGTCACGACAGCGAAAGAAGGGTAGGTGATGGTGATGGTGATGGTGATGAGTTCTGGAGGTGGAAAATAGATGGCCATGGAGAAAGCAGGGAGATGAGGGATCCAAGAGAGAGATGGGTTGTTAAATTACAAGGAATCTGTGGCAAGTCACTTCCGATAGTTAGGATAGGCTCAGGAATCGTTCAACTATGTAGAAAATTTAGGAGATGTTTGGATTACAGTAGATTTTCTGTGGTTATTAGAAGATTACTTTATATTTATTTATCCATGGGCGGCCCTGGCCCAGGGCAGGTCGGACGACGGTCGAGGGCCTCCTGACGAAAGGAGGCACCAACATGGAACTATCTACATTAAAACTAGTATGTATCACGTGCTATTTTTTAATAAAAAGTATTGTGGTGTAGTGGTTATAGTGCTAGACTTATATTTAGGAGGTCCTCCTTTGTTCAAATTTTGACTACAACAAAAGTTTATTTTATTTGAACTTTTTTTTACATTACGTATGGAGGCTCATTTTAGAAGTTTCGTCTTGGACCCCATTAGCTCAAGACCGGCCCTGTATTTATCTATTCAGTTATTACCATCATTATTTGTTCCTACAACTTCTACTTATTTTATTTATTAATAAACTAAGAATAATTACTTATTATCTAATAACACTAATACAGTTCTTTCATTTACTAACCTAGCACTTTTGGAATTGTAACTATTTTATTTATCCACGCACCTACTGATTTTTAATTAGGTAAATCTAAAATTATAAATCCATAAAAGTGTGAGGGTGTACAAGAAGGAGACCTACATCCAACATACGACAAATACATCTCAAATTTTGTGGTTTCTGAGATATGTAGGTCCTTTGTATTAAAAATATATCTCAAAATATGATAAATATACATCTCAATTGTGAGATGTAATGTTTTATTGTATAAAAATTCGTAGAGAATAATTTTTATCTTTTGTATTAAGATACGGATCTTTGTTTGGGGTGACCTGTAACTATTTTATTTATCCACGCACCTACTGATGTTTTACTATATGTTTAATTTTCGGAAATGTTGTCTCCGAATCCTCTTATGATTGTGTCCCAGTAAAATGTCATCCTAATCCGCAACTGCTAGCCACTGCTATATATTTCTTAATATTCTTCTTTAGGAGTAAAATACAGCAGCAAAGGTACTAAGACTTTAAATGCTGGTTGCGCGATCGAGACGTTGGCCGGAGACGTAGGGTGAGGACAGTCGGACGACGGCATCGAGCAAACTCCGCGCAACGGAGAAGGCTGGACGGTTGGCTGGGTCCCTTCAGGTGTGGCCTTGTCCGTTGGCGACGATCGAGGGGCTGTGCAGATCGCTGTCCGTCACCCGCAGACTGCAGTGGTGACGTTTCTGGCGGGGTCGGGGGCGGAGCACTGTCGGGTCTGGCGAGGTTGCGTGGACGATCGGTGCAAGCAAGGGCTTTGGTGTTGGCGACCTCTTCCTTGGAGGTCTTGTCGACGAGGGTGTTCGACAAGCGATGGACGCGGAGGGGGGAGTCTTGTACAGGAGAATATGTAGAATATTAGGGAATGTAGAAATGTGGTGGTGACCGAGTAGGAGAGGAGATGACAGGGAAGAAGGTAAGTGGTTGCGGAAGAGTAGCAAGTGGTAGGAGAAATGGAGGCGGTTGCATGCGGAAGAAAAATGAACTTCCATGACTGGTCGTAAAACTTCTAGCTAGATGGTGCAAGATCAGTGAATCTAGCCAAGAAAGTTTTTTAGTTTTTCTTTTTGTGTTGGAAGTTGAAAGACAGTGGACCGAAAGACATATAATATAGTATACATAAAAGATTCTGATGGGTACTGTTAAAAAAACTCACAGACAAGAAGCAGACCGATGATCGAATCGAAATGTTTTAGAAACCGGACCGATGGTCGAACTGAATTTTTTGGGTATAGGTCGCACCGGAATTCAACCGAGTTCAACCGGAGTTCAAATAGACTTAGTTTGGTTTGGTTTAAATAGGTAAGATATCAATAATTACTTCTTGGTTTGGTTCTTAGTATGTTGGTTTACTTTAATTTTACAACTATAAGGTCTATCAAAACTAAACCAAGAACCAAATGGTCTTAACTTCACATGATATTTTTTTTAAATTTTTTTTAGAAAAATCAATATTGGCCGGTTCAATTGTGAACGAGTTCGTCCGATCACCGGTTGAACCACGGTTTTGAAAAAAATCTTGACGGCTCTTCAAAAGATCTGGTGGTTTTAGTCGGACCGGACCAATTTTTTTTGTATAAATTGGTTGGATCCGGTATAACCGCCGGTCCGGTCCGTTCTTACAACACTGGACCAAATCGTACGTATAGTTAGAAAGAGAAAGATGACTGTAAAGTGGAATTGTGGAGGGAGATTTGGTGCAAAACTACTTGTTTTCAGCTAAAGTGAGCTGAATTAAGTAGATTCTGTTGGGGATATACTGGTGGGCCAAGGTAATGGATTAAGAATATACAATGATTAACATGCGATTGAATTAATGCTTTAAGCCCATAGACCACCAACAATATAATGATGGCCTAGATAATTTACCTAAAATGCATTGTATTTAGAAGAAAAAAAAGATTTAAGCCCATGGGCCAACACATAAAATATAATTGATTATTAATAACTAAGATTAGAATTTTGGATTAAATAATTGGTATTGATTATTAAAACAACCAACTGTCTACAACAAATCTTGTAAAACAGGGTGTCACCATAATGTATTAAAATGACATTGATGAAGAGGGTATGGTGCTTGCCGTAAGAAGCAAACTTATCCGACAGTTATTGAGACGAGGCCTAAAACACTGTTGTTTACGTTTTAATTTATCTTCTAGTGTTTTTTTTTTGGTAGGGTGATGTGTCTAATAGAGTATGGTATGGTAATGAGCCGTTATACCTTCGAGGGTTTGGTTGTAAGGCTTTTGTGCATGTACCATAGGACGAGAGATTCAAACTTGAGCCAATGACAAGATCGTGCATTTTTTGTTGGATATGGACATGATGAGTTTGACTATAGACTCTACGATCTAGTGGAAAGAAATCTCTACGGAAGCGGGGACATGATATTCATCAAGGATCAGACCATGACCAACACCTAGGATTCAGAGATGCCTTCTAAAGATGAGGATGCATGAGTTAGAGTCATCTCGCTTCGAGCTATTTTCAGAGGATATTACAGAGGAACCAATTGTGGGCGAGCCAGTACATTACTACCAAAATATGTCCATTTAGCGACGGCCACATCTGTCGCCCATCCGTCGGCAATCAGTATTAGCGACCGATCACTGACGAATCTTGGCCAAAATAATCCGTCGGCAATCAGCTCGTCGCTAATAATGATCCGTCGTTAAGTAGTCGAAGAGCGACGGAATAGCGACGGCTTTTCGTCTTCACAATACGATGCATTAGCGAGTCAGCGACGACTTTTCGACGGGCTTTCGTCCATTTCAAGTATTAAATACTTAACTGTGTAGACGCTAGCGACGGATAGTCCGTCGGTAAACCGTCGTAACAGTGTATCAGAGGGTATCATTCCGTCGCTAGTCCATCGATCGCCGTCGCTAAAAAAGGACGAATTAGCGACGGAATACTAACGGATTATCCGTCGACCTTGTTCGGGAAATGCTTGACATTTCCAGAACCTTGGCGACGGATAAATCGTCGCTACTCCGTCGCTACGCCGTCGACAGAGCGACTGAATAGTGGCTGATTTTCCGTCGTCATGGTTCTGAAAATGTCAAGCATTTCCAGAACCTTGTCGACGAATTTTTCGTCGCTACGCCGTCGAGAGAGCGACTGATTAGTGGCTGATTATCCGTCGCCTTGTCGACGGATTTTCCGTCGCTATACCGTCGAACTATATACCACCAGAACGTTGCCGACGGATATTCCGTCGACCACCCGTCGCTACCTGGAAACAGTTTCAAATCTCCAGTTAGCGACGAAAATTTCGTCGAAAAGTAGTCGGACACTGGAAATATCCGTCGCTAAACGGTCACTAGTCCGTCACTAAATGAGATTTTTTTGAAAAAAAAATTACAGCACATTCCCAGTTTACAAAAATATGCATACACCAAACCAATATATAATGCACACCAATTATCCAACAATCACATAGACCAAATATATAATGCACACCAATTATCCAAGAATCACATAGACCAAATATGCACATACGAATTTAATGCACACCAATTATCCAAGAATCATATAGACCAAACCAAATTAATATAAAATAGACATCAATTATCCTGAAGAGTAACCTAATATCCGTCGTTATAATCCGATCATAGCACAAATATTCCAAAATTCCTACAAATATTCCAAATTTTCTTAATTACAATACTTTAAGGAGGAGGAGGAGTTCGATTGCCCGGTGGTGGTAATCCTTGCTGCGACCGACGAATATACTCCTCCACTAGGTACGGCGGTGGAGGGAGGAAAGTGGCTGCATGCCTTTGGCTCACTCGAGCGGTATTTGTGCGTCAGATAAAATAGCAAAAATTTGATTTATCTCCAAGTGTGAGAACGGATGGCTCAAAATACAACCCAAAATTCATTCTAGCATACATTAGTGTGAATCATCTATGTTCTGTACATATGGTGTAGTATATGTTCTTATCGTATCTAGTATCTGAAGGATATAACAAAATCAAGATAAACTCACATAATGTAATACTAAAACATCATCTACTACTATATAAGATATAGTGATAGGTTGTCGTATCATCATTGCCGAGGGATGAGGGTCGGAGGACAGTCAACTTTATCTTCGGCTACATAGTTTCTGCCTCGCTAGTCGAATGGCTGCAGGGACTATGTCCTGATCACCATGTCGTACCGTAGATTAATGCAAATGGAGCTGAAAATATCCGTCGCTAACTGGTCACTAATCTGTCGCTAACTGAGATTTTTTTGAAAAAAATTGCAGCACTTTCCCTGTTCACAAAAATATGCATAAACCAAACCAATATATAATGCACACCAATTATCCAACAATCACATAGACCTAATATATAATGCACACCAATTATCCAAGAATCACATAGACCAAATATGCACATACGAATTTAATGCACACCAATTATCCAAAAATCATATAGACCAAACCAAATTAATATAAAATAGACATCAATTATCCTGAAGAGTAACCTAATATCCGTCCTTATAATCCGATCATAGCACAAATATTCCAAAATTCTCACAAATATTTCAAATTTTCTTAATTACAATACTTTAAGGAGGAGGAGGAGACCACCATGTTGTTAGGAACCTCTCACTCGAGCTCTACACGAAGGATGTCCACTTGAGCTCCGGGGCAAAGTTTTGGCTCGGAGCAAGAATATGTTGACGGAGCACATCTACCATGATGTCAGAAAAAAATAGTAATGGTGAGAGACCCATCTGAGTAGGACATATACTCTGATAATATCTCCTCTAACACTCAATCCAACTACTGATATCATTCTTGTAAAGGTGATCTCTCAGAGTATACGTCCTACTCAGATGGATCTCTCAGAGTATCCTCTCTGGTTGGTTGCCATATCATCATTACCGAGGGATGAAGGTCGGAGGACAGTCAACTTCATCTACGGCTACATAGTTTTTGCCTTGCTAGTCGAATGGCTGCAGGGACTATGTCCTGATCACTATGTCGTAGTACAATACAATCCAGAGATTGACACAGTACTAATTCATATATGTAGTCCAATACAAATAGTCTAATACAAAAATAACCCAATACAAATAGTCCAATACAAATAAGTACTAATAGCTAATAAGAACCACGCAGCTCACGCAAACACTCATTGATCCGATCACGCAACCACCTCGAATAAGTGGGATCGACGGCGTGAGGAGAGATGTAGTCCCTTGCAAGTGCTGCATGAATAGAACTCTCGGTCTCACTAGCTACCGGTGTTGGATGAATAGAACTCCCGGTCTCACTAGCTACCGGTGCCACTTCCTCCTTAACAGTAGGAGGAGCCACCTCAACATTCACTGTTTCCCTCAAATGACGTACCGTTCCTCGGATCATGGGTGCCATCTGGTAAGATCGATATTCACAAATAATATAATTATAACATAAGCAAGCTAACTAAAGGAACCATCATGTAATTTGAGTACATTTTCGAAAGCAGATAAAGTACAGAAAATTTGATTTTTTGCCAAGTGTGAGAACGGATGGCTCAGAACACAACCCAAGATTCATTCTAGCATACATTAGTATGAATCATCTATGTTCTGTACATATGGTGTAGTATATGTTCTTATCGAATCTAGTATCTGAAGAATGTAACAGAATCAAGATAAACTCACATAATGTAATACTAAGACATCATCTACTACTATATAAGATATAGTGATAGGTTGTCGTATCATTATTGTCGAGGGATGAGAGTCGGAGGACAGTCAACTTTATCTACGGCTTTATAGTTTCTGCCTCGCCAGTCGAATGGCTGCAGGAACTATGTCCTGATCACCATGTCGTACCGTAGATTAATGCAAATGGAGCTGGAGCTGGAGCCAAAATAATGTACTACTTCACCATGTCATACCATTTTACTCTCTCACTCTCTCTTCTCCCCCCTCCAGCGCTCTCACTCTCTCCGGCGCTCTCACACTACTAATTCCTATATGTTTTAAGTGTGAGAATGGATGGCACAGAATACAACCCAAAATTCATTCTAGCATACATTAGTGTGAATCATCTATATTCTGTACATATGGTGTAGTATATGTTCTTATCGTATCTAGTATCTGAAGAATGTAACAGAATCAAGATAAACTCACATAATGTAATACTAAGACATCATCTACTACTATATAAGATATAGTGATAGGTTGTCATATCATCATTGTCGAGCGATGAGGGTCGGAGGACAGTCAACTTTATCTACGGCTACATAGTTTCTGCCTCTCCAGTCGAATGGCTACAGGGACTATGTCCTGATCACCATGTCGTACCATAGTTTCTGTCTCGCCAGTTGAATGGCTGCAAGGACTATATGTCCAGATCACCATGTCGTACCATAGTATCTGAAGAATGGCTGTAGGGACTATATGTCCCTAACTTGAACCCTAACCCGAACCCTCCTCCAGCCGCCCTCGCCTCCCTGTCCCACCCCCCAGCCACCTCCCACTCACCCCCCACTCACCCCCAACCACCCGCATCCCCTCCTGCAGGGACTATTGTAGGCTAAGGTATTGGGTTTACCTTATTAGGGTAAGGTATTGGGTTACCTTATTAGGGTAAGGTATTGGGTTACCGATATTGTGAACCTAGGTTGAAAGCATAATAAGGTTGTAAAAGCATAATAAGGTATTGGGTTACCGATCCGAAACTGTCGATACTACCGATATCGCCGATATCCTATTTTTGAAACTAGGGTTTGTCATATCATCGATACTACTCATTGCATTTGTACCCCGCGCTGCCCCGTGCGCGCCACCCCCGCTGCCCCGGAGTGCGCTGCCCCCCGCCGCCCCCCACTGCCCCGGAGCACGCTGCCTCCCGTCGCCTCCCGCAGCCCCGTGCGCGCCAGCACCCATCCCACCCCCTGCTGCCCCTCCCATCCTCTGCCGCCCCTCCAGCCCCGCGCGCGCCACCCCCGCCGCCCCCCGCTGCCCCGGAGTGCACTGCCCCCGTCGTCGGCCGCAGCCCCGTGCACGCCCGTCGCAGTCCCGCGCTGCCACGCACGCGCCACCCCCAGTCTCCGACGCCCCCGCAGCCCACGATGCCCCCAGCAGCCCACGACACCCACGACCACCGAGAAAGAGAGAGAGAGAGATTACCTTTGGGAGAGAGAGAGGAGAGGTCGCCGATCATCACCGCGGGAGAGAGAGAGAGGAGAGTGAGGTCGCCGACCGCCGCGGAAGAGAGAGAGAGGAGAGAGAATAAAATTTGGAGGGAATGAAAAGTTCCCTCCGTCCTTTCAATTTAAGCCTGGGCCCTTTATTTAGCGACGGACCAGCGACGGGTTTTATCCGTCGCTAGGCCGTCGCTCTTTTTGATACTTGCCGACGGAATATCCGTCGCTACGTAGTCGAAGAATTGTCCCGCCATTTCCCTCAACAATTCTCGCCAAATAATCGACTGCATAGCGACGGCTACTTATCCGTCGCTATATGTAATGCCTGTGGTTTGTATTACGTATTTTTGGAATACGTATACATATTTTATCTTGTATTGCATGATTTTTTGCTTAGTTTTCCTCATGGCTTGGTTTATTCCTGGTTCGGGTTGGCTTGGTTCGATTTGGGATTGCTATTGGTTCATTATGAACCAAGGGTGAACCCCCTATCTACCACCACCACTACCATTTATTAACCATTCGTCCTTCTTTCTCTTCATTACTCTTCTTCCATTTACTCCTTCACCTACCAGAGAAAGGAGAGAAAGGTCTAGGCAAGTACAACTTGCTTCATGGAGGAACTCAAATTTTATTGCTTCATTCTCTTCCTTACAGCATTTTAACTTACTTTAGTACTTGACATTTCTACTTTCCATGACTAGATTCTTATATATCTAAGTTTATTTTATTTTCGAATTTTCTGGGTTTTGATCTACTTAATCTTGTTATTTCTAAGTTTTGATGGTTCCATATTGTAGAGAATCTTGTTCTGCCCTATTTTGACCTATGGAAGTTCGGATTTGGGCTCCGGATGATGGAGTTATGGAGCTTGAGAATTTGGCTCTCATGGTGTTCTTTTTCTCGAAAATTTAGAGAAAATGGACTGTGCTTGACTTGACCGCATGAATATTTCATGCGGCAAGTGTTCTATTCAACCGCATGGCTGGAAGTACTTGGCCGCATGATGGCTGGACTCATCTAGCCGCATGACTCGCTCATTCCCAGCCGCATATACTCTGCACTTCTTGAGCCGCATGAGACGTTACCCGTTTAGCCGCATGCGCCCCCCCAGGCCGCATGAGGACCCCGCTCCTTCCAGCCGCATGAATGCTCTGACTTAGTCTCATGTGCCCTCTCTTTCCGCTAGCCGCATGGGACTTTACTTGACCCAGCCGCATGAGAACTTCTTCCCGAGCCGCATGAACTAGCACGACCTGATAGTGGCCCGTCGTGGCGCACTATTGACCAGTACACTCGACATGATAACCTGACATGATATATCTTGATAAGCTGTTGCGACGGCTACCTGATATGACATGACCTGTATAATTAATCCTGGACACCGTGGACTATTATGCTTGTACAAATAATCCAGTCCTGTCTTGCATCATGTCTAGGAGGGTACTCCTGAGTACCATGGTCAGGAGTACCTATTGAAATGGACTAAGGCTAATAACTAGATTAATACACTAGTCATAAAGAGATCTCCCAGCTACAAGCAATCCCGTTACCTGGACACGCCTTGGGATCTGTAGCCTGCCGTCGAGTAGGGCACATTTCTAGCACACTGTCATGTGTTGCACCCTTCAAGCTACCTAAGGGTACATTCGTTTCCTGGACGATGTATCCACCTGAATTCAACTCTAAATCTTTTAACCCGGGTAACCTGGATGGTCTGCAGGGCTTGTGGCTGTGGAAGATTCTCACTGCATCTTGCTAGTAACTAGGCCTGTGATATCCCTAGTTAGTTAAAGTATCAAGCCGTAATTTTGCTTGGCCGTGAAATGATTGGATGGAGTCTAACCAGTCTAGTCTTGTCCCGATTCTGTTCCAGATTACTGCATGACCTGAATGCCTGTATTTATTTTACCGATAAATGGTAAGAATTCCAAGTTCTGTTCAGACGAAGGATTACAACCCCGGTCCTTGTTTGGTTTACGGATTGTAACCTGGTTATCTGAATAGTTCTATGGTTATCTCGTCGTATATCATCCTGATGTATTTTCTTTATTTCCAGTGGTTACTTTTATACTCTTGTGCTGATTGCTGGTTTTAGTTCCTAAGTGAAGCTTCCTTTGTGGTACTTGCTCTTTCTGGGATCTGACCCAGCTGGTTTTGTATGGCCAGATTTCGGAGCAGCTCCAGAGGATCTACCGCTTTTCCAGCCCGATGGTGAATACCAGGCGTAACCAGGGCAACGAGTGGGTTATTTTTGGCTCTTCCACTCTATTGTAAAATATTCTTTTGAGGCGTTTAGCCGACGAGCACCTGTTTAGCTCGATTGTACTTACTTACTGTCTGCCTACGAGCTGTAACATGATTGACAGATCCTAGGGTTGATCATGTATGACTAAACTCTTGCTAGTCCTAACATTTTGTAACGACTAGCTTCATGATCAGCTGAATATGTAATATTTGGGACGCCTTATTATTGTATATTTAATGATCATATTTCTTGTGACTTTACTTACTTGCTTGTGATTGAGACACTAGGCTTGTTCATGACCTTAAGAGACTGTTGGCTTGTAGTAAACCCTCATGTATCTAGACAGCCGTAACCGTATAGCGAGGTGGAATCTATTTCAATATACGTAGCTGGCTATGTCTGCCCCCGCTCTCCAGTATTCTGGTTCTGGGGCGTGACTTGGTTTAAGTGGTGGCCCATGCAGGTCTTGTGAATCAAGATATGTGAGGTTTTACCGAATAGATGTCTCAATCAGTATTCGCCCTTGATCTCTGCTCATATCTTCTGAATCCCTGGATTCTTGTCCTGATCATATGCTTGTATCGTTGATCTGTCCTGGTCCTTCCTTATTGTTCCCCATGTCATCTTCTTCAGCGGCATTGTTCCTGGACCTGCCGGTCAGCAAGGCGGAGCACTTCCCGCGGATCAGTAGCAACCTGGAGATCAAGCCCAGCATTCCGGAGTAGCCTCCAGAGTCGTGCCTTCTGACGGAGAGCCACCAGTCCAGCCAGTTCAGCCTGCCGAGCCTGATGATGGCACTTTGGTAGGTCTCTCCAGGACCTTGATAGCTTTCCAAGATCGTCGAAGAGATGCCTTGCACCAGGCAGTGACGGATGCTTTGACCAGAGGAGGTCATCAGGGTAACAGCGCGGCCAACAGCTTCAAGCGCTTGAACCTTCTATTCTTCGACGGTAGTGAAGATGCTATCGCAGCAGATGCTTGGCTTCAGGACACAGAGGCGATTCTAGAAGCAACTAGGACCCCAGAGATCGAGAAGGTAGCTGTGGTGCGCCTGCAATTGCTAGATCTTGCCCACAGCTGGTGGACGGCTCTGGCCGTTGGATTAGCATCACCCATTGCTTGGACGGTGTTCAAAGAGAGATTCCAGACCAAGTATTTTGATGCTGTAGCTCGGTATGATCTACAGACGAGGTTCACCAATCTGAAGCAGATGGACAAGACGGTCGACGGATATGCGGCCGAGTTTTTAAGACTCAGTCGGTTTGCTCCCACCTTGGTGGCAACCGAGTATGATAGAGCCCAGCGATTTCAGCAGGGGCTTCACCTGGAGATTTTGTTGGCAGTTGAGCAGTTTGAGCATCAGACTTTTGATGCAGTCTTGAGAGCAGCTAGGAGGCATGAGTATACCTCCCAGAGGATTATGGATAGGGCCGGAGGTCGGAAGAGATCCCACGGTCAGATGAATCAGTCATCAGCACCAGCCCCGGCAGCCAGGGCTTTGACTACTGGAGCTCCGAGGCGGGCGGCCTCAGTAACGTCGGTTCAGCATTCAGTCCCGACGTACCCTCAGCAGCAGAAGCAGAAGTAGACTTCCGCAGTGGGATGTTCTAATTGTGGAAAGCCAGGCCATGTGGTGGCAGAGTGCCGTAGGGCACAGGGATTGTGTCTGGCTTGTGGAGCAGCAGACATAGGGTTAGATCCTGTCCGAATAGGGGTGGTTCATCATCATCCAACCTTTCTAGCTCTTCAGTGAGAGGACCAGCTCCGGTCCAGCAGCAGCAGTATCCATTGCCGAGGCCCTTGCCTCCTCAGTCCCAGGTATTCCAGCAGCAGAACCCCCAGCAGTATGCTTAAGCCCAAGCCCAGAGTCAGAATAGGCAGCGAGGATTTCAGCAGAGGGGACCAGCACCCTGAGGGCATGGTCATGCTATGGTGATGACCGCAGAGGAAGGATTGGCACCAGAAGAGGTAGTGGCAGGTACTATTCTCGTCAACTCCTTTTCAGCTTCAGCTTTATTTGATTCTGGTGCGTCATATTCTTTTATGTCTGTACGATTCGCGACACGGGTAGGATTGGAACCCGAGTCATTATCAGTAAGGCTTAATATACTTACTGGTAACGGACTTGTGGGAGTCGATAGGGTGTTTTCCTCGTGTCGGATCGTAGTTAGCAGTAAGGAATTTCCCGCTAGATTGATAGAATTCCCGATGGCCGATTATGATGTGGTCTTAGGGATGGATTGGTTGAGGAACCAGTATGCTAGAATAGACTGCCATGTTGGTAGAGTTGTTTTTAGCATTCCAGACGAGCCAGAGTTTTCCTTTTTCCGAGGCGAAGTTGAACCTTCTCCCCCAGTGTTGCGGATGGCAGTAGCAGCAGTACAGTTGCCTCGGATAGTTGAAGAGTTTCCAGATGTTTTTCCAGAAGAGCTTCCAGGTATGCCGTCAGAGCGAGAAATCGAGTTCACCATAGACTTGATTCCCGGGACAGCCCCAGTGTCCGAGAGAGTCTACAGGATGGCGCCTTCAGAGTTAGAGATCTTATATAAGATGATTGAAGAACTTCGAGCCAAGGGATTCATTCGTGCTAGTGGATCACCTTGGAGAGCCCCGATGCTTCTTGTGAAAAAGAAGGACGGTACGTCCAGATTATGTATTGATTATCGTACCTTGAACTCAGTGACAATCAAGAACAGATACCCTCTCCCGAGGATAGATGACTTGTTTGATCAGCTTAAAGGGGCAGCAGTATTCTCGAAGATCGACTTGCGCTCAGGATATCATCAGATCAGAGTCAAAGAGCAGGACATCCCGAAAACAGCTTTTAGATCGAGGTATGGGCATTGGGAGTTCCTAGTGATGCCATTTGGAGCGACCAATGCGTCGACGGTATTCATGGATCTCATAAATCGCATCTTCATGCCCTACTTGGATCAGTTCGTGATTGTGTTCTTGGATGACATCCTGGTCTATAGCCGGAGTGAAGCAGAGCATGAGCAGCATCTCCGTGTGGTTCTTCAGATTCTCAGGGAGCACCAGTTGTATGCCAAGTTCAGTAAATACGAGTTATGGCTCGATCGCATTTCGTACTTGGGTTACAACATCACTTGAGGAGGAGTAGAAGTGGATCTCAAGAAGATTGTGGATATTGAGTCATGGCCAGTGTCCAGCACCGTTGTAGAAGTTCGCAGTTTCCTTGGATTGGTCGGCTACTATCGGCGGTTTGTTTCAGATTTTGCTCGGATTTCAGTGCCATTGACCCAGTTGACCCGCAAGGAGGTACAGTTTGCTTGGACAGCAGAATGTCAGGATTCATTCGAGAAGTTGAAGCGAGGCTTGATGACGGCTCCCATTCTCGTGCTTCCAGATGGAACCGGAGGATTCTCAGTGTATTGTGATGCTTCAGGCAGAGGCCTAGGATGTGTTCTGATGCAGCATGGGAAGGTAATAGCTTATGCGTCACGACAACTTCGTAATCATGAGAGGAATTACCCAACCCATGACTTGGAGCTGGAGGCTGTAGTGTTTATACTTAAGTTGTGGAGGCATTACTTGTACGGAGATAGGGTAGAGATTTTCATCGACCACAAGAGCCTGAAGTATATTTTCATCCAGAAGGATCTTAACATACGTCAGAGAAGGTGGCTGGAGCTTCTTGTGGATTATGATGTCAACTTGCAGTATCATCCCGGGAAGGCCAACGTCGTTGCAGATGCATTGAACAGGAGAGCCGGAGCTTATTTCCTAATGGCGCAACCAGAGTTGTTAGCAGATCTTCAGAAAATAGGTATTGAAGTTGTTCTCCCTTTCAGTGTGGCATTGATGGCCAGCATGCAAGTTCAGTCTACTATAGTCGAGAGGATCCGGATGGCGCAGTCAGCAGATTCCAAGCTTCAACGACTCAGAGCAGAATGTGAGGCAGGCCGAAGACCAGAGTTATGCATTCATGAAGACGGTACACTCAGGCATGGTAAGCGTCTTTGTGTACCAAGTGGAGATATCAGACAGGAAATCCTGGCAGAGGCTCACAGTTCACAATATTTCATTCATCCGGACGGTACGAAGATGTACCGTGATATCCGGTAGCACTTTTGGTGGAATGGCATGAAGCGGGAGATAGCCCGGTTTGTCTCTCGGTGTTTGGTTTGTCAACAAGTTAAAGCTGAACATCAGAGGCCGGCTGGACTTCTTCAGCCCTTGTCGATTCCAGAATGGAAGTGGGAACATGCGACCATGGATTTTGTGACCGAATTGCCTAGATCCCCAGCTGGTCGAGACGCTATTTGGGTTATAGTTGATCGACTCACGAAGGTAGCTCACTTCCTCCCATTCAGAGTTGGTCAGTCGACAGCTCAGTTAGCAGAGATGTACCTCAGGCAGATTGTCCGGTTGCACGGAGTGCCAGTCAGGATCACCTCAGACCGAGATTCAAGGTTCACGTCGCACTTCTGGCGTAGCCTGCAGGAGAGTTTGGGAACTCATCTCCAGTTCAGTTCAGCATATCATCCGCAGACAGACGGCCAGTCGGAGCGTACGATCCAGACTCTTGAAGATATGTTGTGATCTTGCACAGTTGACTTCGGTGGTTCGTGGGAAGATCACTTGCACCTGGTGAAGTTCTCGTACAACAACAGCTTCCAAGCCAGTACCCAGATGGCACCGTTCGAGGTACTGTATGGAAGGAAGTGCAGATCCCCGTTAGCCTGGGATGATGTCGGAGAGAGGCAGATGCTCGGTCCAGAAATGATTGCCCAGACAGTTGAGGTGGTCAGAAGAGTCAGGGATCATCTTCGAGTTGCCCAAGATCGCTAGCACCATTGGGCCGATTCTCATCGGCGCCCTCTCGAGTTTTCTGTCGGTGACCATGTATTCCTAAGGATTTCGTCTAACCGTGGCGTCATTCGTTTCGGCGTACGGAGAAAGCTTAGTCCTAGGTATATAGGGCTATTTGACATTCTGGAGCGAGTAGAAGATGTATCATATCGTCTCGCTCTTCTGCCGTCGCTAAGCGAGGTGCATGACGTGTTCCATGTATCCCAATTACGACGGTATATTCCGGACCCGAGCCACATTCTAGATCATTCGGAATTGGTTGTTGGTACCAACCTTTCGTATGAGGTGAGGCCCGTGTCTATATTGGACCAGAGAGAGAAGACACTCAAGAACAAGACTATCAAGTTAGTCCGAGTTGCTTGGGGTCATCACTCTTTGGGTGAGTCAACGTGGGAGCGTGAGGATGACATCCGATCGCGATATCCCGACTTGTTTGACTCGTGAGGTATAATGTCTTTCTTATGCCTCATGCCTTCAATTCCTTGCTTGAATGAGTGATTGCATGCGTAGTTATAGCTTGCTTGTGATTAATATAGCTTGTCCTCGTCTCTCTGGCCTCTTAATTAAATTCCGAGGACGGAATTCTTTTAAGGTGGGTAGAGTTGTAATGCCTGTGGTTCGTATTACGTATTTTTGGAATACGTGTACATATTTTATCTTGTATTGCATGATTCCTTGCTTAGTTTTCTTCATGGCTTGGTTTATTCCTGGTTCGGGTTGGCTTGGTTCGGTTTGGGATTGCTATTGGTTCACTATGAACCAAGGGTGAACCCCCTACCTACCACCACCACTACCATTTATTAACCATTCGTCCTTCTCTCTCTTCATTACTCTTCTTCTATTTACTCCTTCACCTACCAGAGAGAGGAGAGAGAGGTCTAGGCAAGTGCAACTTGTTTCATGGAGGAACTCAAATTTTATTGCTTCATTCTCTTCCTTACAGCATTTTAACTTACTTTAGTACTTGGCATTTCCACTTTCTATGGCAAGATTCTTATAGATCTAAGTTTATTTTATTTTCGGATTTCCTGGGTTTTGATCTACTTAATCTTGTTATTTCTAAGTTTTGATGGTTCCATGTTGTAGAGAATCTTGTTCTGCCCCATTTTGACCTATGGAAGTTCGGATTTGGGCTCCGGATGATGGAGTTATGGAGCTTGAGAATTTGGCTCTCATGGTGTTCTTCTTCTCGAAAATTTGGAGAAGATGGACTGTGCTTGACTTGACCACATGAATATTTCATACGGCAAGTGTTCTATTCAACCGCATGGCTGGAAGTACTTGGCCGCATGAGGGCCGGACTCATCTAGCCGCATGACTCGCTCATTCCCAGCCGCATATACTCTGCACTTCTTGAGCCGCATGAGACATTACCCGTTTAGCCGCATGCGCCCCCCAGGCCGCATGAGGACCCCGCTCCTTCCAGCCGTATGAATGCTCTGACTTAGTCTCATGCGCCCTCTCTTCCCGCTAGCCGTATGGGACTTTACTTGACCCAGCCGCATGAGAACTTCTTCTCGAGCCGCATGAACTTGGTCCACTTGTAGCAGCATAGGCGCATGACCCCGCTAACCGCGTAAGCGCATGGCTTCGCTCATGTCCCTGCCACATGGATTCTCTCCTTGGTCGCATGCATCTGACCCTATTCAGCCGCATGGACCCAATTCATCTCAGCCGTATGGACCCAATTTATATCAGTCTCATGCGCCCTCTCTTCCCGCTGGCCGCATGAGGACTGATATCCTTGGCTGCATAGGCTTTCCTTTATCAAGCCGCATGCGCCTGACCCTATTTAGCCGCATGGGCTGCTCTCCTTCCAGTCGCATGAGATTATTCCTGAACCGTATGACTCTCCTATAGCTCTGTACTGTTATTTTTATTATTATTTTGCCCATGCTTTGGAACTCCTATGGTATGTTTTATGCCCATTTTATATCCTTACGCCTTTTGTCCTGAACTTGATGAATCACGATTTGATTGACATGATTGAAATGACAATTGTACATGACATGGTGTGGCAAGGAACTAGCACGACCTGATAGTGGCCCGTCGTGGCACACTCTTGACCAGTACACTCGACATGATAACCTGACATGATATATCTTGATAAGCTGTTGCGACGGCTACCTGACATGACATGACCTGTATAATTAATCCTGGACACCGTGGGCGATTGTGCTTGTACAAATAATCCAGTCCTGTCTTGCATCATGTCTAGGAGGGGACTCCTGAGTACCACGGTCAGGAGTACATATTGAAATGGACTAAGGCTAATAACTAAATTAATACACTAGTCATAAAGAGATCTCCCAGCTACAGGCAATCCCGTTACCTGGGCACGCCTTGGGATCTGTAGCCTGCCGTCGAATAGGGCACATTTCCAGCACACTGTCATGTGTTGCACCCTTCAAGCTACCTAAGGGTACATTCGTTTCCTGGACGATGTACCCACCTGAATTCAACTCTAAATCTTTTAACTCGGGTAACCTGGATGGCCTGTAGGGCTTGTGGCTGTGGAAGATTCTCACTGCATCTTGTTAGTAACTAGGCCTGTGATAACCCTAGTTAGTTAAAGTATCAAGCCGTAATTTTGCTTGGCCATGAAATGATTGGATGGAGTCTAACCAGTCTAGTCTTGTCCCGATTCTGTTCCAGATTACTGCATGACCTGAATGCCTGTATTTATTTTACCGATAAATGGTGAGAATTCCAAGTTCTGTTCAGACGAAGGGTTACAACCCCGGTCCTTGTTTGGTTTACGGGTTGTAACCTGGTTATCTGAATAGTTCTATGGTTATCTCGTCGTATATCATCCTGATGTATTTTCTTTATTTCCAGTGGTTACTTTTATACTCTTGTGCTGATTGCTGGTTTTAGTTCCTAAGTGAAGCTTCCTTTGTGGCACTTGCTCTTTCTGGGATCTGACCCAGCTGGTTTTGTATGGCCAGATTTCGGAGCAGCTCCCGAGGATCTACCGCTTTTCCAGCCCGATGGTGAACACCAGGCATAACCAGGGCAACGAGTGGGTTATTTTTGGCTCTCCTACTCTATTGTAAAATATTCTTTTGAGGCGTTTAGCCGACGAGCACCTGTTTAGCTCGATTGTACTTACTTACTGTCTGCCTACGAGCTGTAACATGATTGACAGATCCTAGGGTTGATCATGTATGACTAAACTCTTGCTAGTCCTAACATTTTGTAATGACTAGCTTCCTGATCAGCTGAATATGTAATATTTGGGACGCCTTATTATTGTATATTTAATGATCATACTTCTTGTGACTTTACTTACTTGCTTGTGATTGAGACACTAGGCTTGTTCATGACCTTAAGAGCCTGTTGGCTTGTAGTAAACCCTCATGTATCTAGACAGCCGTGACCGTATAGCGAGGTGGAATCTATTTCAATATACGTAGCTGGCTATGTCTGCCCTCGCTCTCCAGTATTCTGGTTCTGGGGCGTGACACTATATCTCCGACGCCCTAGCGACGGATGAGCGACATTTTCTTCCCCTTAAAATAAAATAAAAATTGTATCGTCTTGTCGTCGGTACGCTGTCGGTTATTTGTCGCAAATCTGTCGCTAACGCCGACAGAAATTTTCTGCCGCTAATGTGCCGTCGCTAATTTACTGTATTTTGGTAGTGCATGAAGATGCTCCCAACCTTGGTCATCAACCTGCTAATGATGATCAAGGAGACCCTCAGGAGGATGAGCATACAGAAGAGAAAATTTCTGAAGGAAATAAGGCTGTCGGCACCCTTGTTAGCAATTCGGCAAACGGGAAGAATTCAGGATGGCAAAAGTACGAGTATAAATTGGCTCAGTGCAAATACAATACGTTCAAAAATTCGGTCAAAAATTCGAAAAATGAAAATATTGAGGTTAGAAACTTTACATTCTTAAATATGTTGTCATATATGGTTAATTACACAAGTTTTCAGCATGTTTATTGTGCCAAATTTGTCAATAATTTATACATAATACGTTTAAAATTTTGCATGCTTAAAATTTACGTACTAATTTGAATCTGTCAAAAGTACGCAAGTATTATACGTTTATGAAAGATACGAAAAAATTCACGTATAATACGAGTTTTATTCGGGTGATTGCTAACAAGGGTCAGCACAAAGCCAACATCAGAGGCTTTATTAAGGAGGAGCATGAGAAAGCTTCGGCCATCCTCAAGGTACTCGCTAGATGAGTATGTGCTACCGAATGACGGAAGAGAGTCCAATTTTTTTACAGAGCCAATGGAAGACGAATATAAGTATGAGTGGATGCAGACCATGCAGGAGGAGATGGGTTCCTTACATGTAAACTCCATTTACGAGCTGGTACGATTGCTGAAGGATAAGAAGGATGTGAAAAATCAATGAATGTTCAGAGTGAAGCAAATAGAAAATGCTATTCACCCTCGATACAAAGCGGAAATGGTAGTAAAAGACTAAAGTCTGTGGAAGGACGTAAATTTCGATAAAATCTTCTCACCGGTCATCAAGTTGTCTTCTATTCAAGTGGTGCTAATGTTAGCAGCCAGTTTCAACTTAGATCTTGAATAAATAGACATAAAGACAACATCCCTTTACAATAATTTAGTGAAGGAATTATACAAGGAGCAATCCGAGGGATTGTTTGAACATGACAAGTCATATTTAGTCTGACGGTTAAAGAACAAAAACAAGAGTAGTTACGAAGGCCTTAATTTTTTAGAACAACCACCCATTCATGAGGTAGCGAGGCAGTTTTAGAAAAGCGAAGGCGAGTCTCGGTGTTAAGAGTAGTTATGAAGGCCTTAATTTTTTAGAACAACAACCCATTCATGAGGTAGCGAGGCAGTTTTAGAAAAGTGACGGCGAGTCTCGGTGTTCAAGAGCGGGCTAGGCTTGATGAGAGTGTATAGTGTTGGTGTTTTTGCCTTTTGACCAGGAAAGCTAGTCCCACATCGGCTACACCAAATGGTGAGTATCACAATATAATACATTGCTTGTGTTGAGGTATGCACATGAGGTGTGGTGGGGCACAAGTGTGTGTCATGTGGGAGTATTTTCCTAGAAGGAAAAAGAATTAATTCCAACAAAGATATAAGTTGATTTTTGTTGTGCGGACTCGGACTCGGACACGAACTCCAGGATGTCTCGTACATGCACGGGAGTGTTCGGGGGAGGGGGGGGGGTAGGAGTAGACTGTCACACTTCTATGCTGATTGTAGGATGATCTAAAATATCAAACTCTATTTTTGAGTATTGGTATTTTAGTCCCACATCGGATAGGAGAAGAGGTAAAGTCTCAACTCCACTCTATAAAGAGAGCCCCTTGGCCTCCTTTGAAAGATGCACCAAGAAGAGAGTTAAGGGAGTCTGTAAAGTCCAGAAAGCCCGTTCAAGTCTCAAATTTTGACTTACGAGCATTCCAGAAGTTCTTCGTGAACTTGTTGGTTCCTGGAAGCAGATCGTGGTGGGGTGAATCTTGCTTTGAGCAACGGTGATCTTTATCACCCCAACAAGAACCTTTCCTCTTCTTCTTTCTTCTTTCTTCTCCTTCATCTGAGTTGTAACTTAGTTTTGTCCGTCTGCAACTGCGATTGCAAGAAAGAACGTGAGATTTACTTTCTGATTATTGTTGCTTTTGTAATCAGATTCATATTATAGAGTTTCTCTTGGATCTCGAGAATAATCCGAAGGTGAACGTTTGTTGAACCTCTGATCTCGACATCGAGTCTACCATCTTTGATCAAGCCCCGGGGCTAATAATCTCAAAGCAATATCCTTGTAGATGGAAAACTCTCATACTTCTCTCATCGATACCAGCTTTAACAAGTTGGAGAAATTCGATGGAGAATATTTCCAAATCTGGAAGAGGAAGGTCACCCTTAATCTTCAACTCGTGGACGTAGACCACGTATTGATTGAGGATGAACCGACAATTCTAGAAGGAGGAACTGTCGAAGCTATTACTGCTGAACTCGTCAAGCAGAGCAAATGGAAGAGAGAAAACAATATATATAAACTGCTGATTCTCAATTCTATGGAAGACTCTCTGGCAGAGTCATATTCCAAGAAGGAGAAGGCCAAAGAGATCTGGGATTCTTTGGGTAAGCTAAATGAAGATGATGAAAACAGGTCCAAAATCTTCATCGTCGAGAAGTACCACAAGTGGCTCTTCGAAGACGAGATGGAGATGCTACCTCAAGTGAAGGAATTTCTAAAGTTTCGCCAGAAGTTAGATGACGAGAAGATGCCCCTCGTCGACAAGTTTGTCGTTGGAGGGATAGTCTCGAAACGTCCTGCTGGTTGGAGCAACTTCTATGCTAGAATGCATCGAAAGAAGCTGGAAATTAGCTTGGAAGATCTCCTACAAGAGATCCACGTTGAGGACGAAATGCGATCTCAATAGAAGATGGACTCTCTGACCAACCAACTAGCTAAGACCAACTTGGTGCAGACAAAAGAGTTCAAGGGGAAGCAGGTGGCTTCTCATCACAAGAAGAAGGACTCTACTAATCTGAAAGTGAAGGGTCCTTCGTTCAAGTAACAGAAGTCCAAGTCCCACGTGACTTGCTTCAACTGTGGCAAGAAGGGCCACTATAAGAGTGAATGCAAATCCAAGGCCAAACCAAAATAGCAGTGCATCTGACCACGTGTCCTCTCAAAGGAGCTATTCACCAAGGACGAGCCATGTTATCACGAAGGTCTCGATGGCGAACATATATCTAACAGAAGTTCTGAAGATCGAAACAGTGGTTATTAATCACCGACAAGGACACTGGAATGCGTGTTGCACATACCAGAGATTTTTTGATGATCTGGTCTCAGAAAATCTGTTATCTGATACAGACTTGAAAGATGGACATTCGTACTAGCCAGATGGTAATTTCTTGGCGAGGAACATGCTTCGAAAAGATGTTCGATGCAGAAGGAATGTTCGAACTTCTGCTGATGGCGATGAAGTTACTTCATTGAGTGGACTGAGAGTTGTTCTATGACAGAAGCAGACTCAAGCTGTCCTATCGGGACCTTATCTTCGGAATGTGGGGGTAAGGAGGTGGAGGAGTTTAAGGTCTGTGCAGATACAAGACTGTTGGAAAGCTGCTCAGATGATTGAACTAAAGTACTGATCATCTGAAGTTAGTACACTCAGATATCTGTGACTTTTATCAATTCTCCACAGAGGCCGGTTCGAAGTGTTTCTCGAAGTACACGTTCGCATGACTTCTCAAGTAGAAGGATGCAGCATTCGAGTAGTTCAGAGACTTCAGGGCTGAAACTGAACGTTAAACCGATCTACAACTACTCAGAAGTGATCGAGATGTAGAGTATATGTCTCATGAATTCGCATCGTTCTGCAAAGAACATGGAATCATCAATGAGACTACTGCTCCGTATTCTCCTCAATCTAACGGGGTAGCGGAGAGGAAGAACAGAACGTTGAAAGAAATGATGAACTCAATGCTGCTAACTATGGGTCTTCCTAAATGCTAATAGGAAGAAGCTGCATTGACGACCACTTTTATTCTAAATAGAGTGTCGTATGCAACTTCGGACGTAACTCCTCATGAACTCTGGTTCAAAGTCAGACCTAACTTGAATGTTATTCGAGTGTGGGGGTCTTTGGCTTATGTGAAGCTCCCAGATATGAAGATTCAGAAGCTGGGGACTAGGACTACGAAGACGATCTTCTTGGAGTATGCCGAGAAGAGTGATGCTTGGAAATTTCTTGATATTGAGTCAAATCATATCATCGAATCTCGTGAAGACAATTTATAAAGTACAAGAATATTGTTCTTACGGATAAACCGGAGAACAATAAGGGTGCGCAAGAAACTGAAGTTTTCAATAAAGAAATAGTCCAAGAAGATGTTGTTGTTGAAACAACGGTTGAACCAGAACTCGCTGACCCGTCGTCGAAGCGAGCGAGGAGGCCGAAGAACTTCGAAGATGACTTCATCACCTATCATGTGGAAGCAGATTCGCTTACCTATGATGAGGCAATGAAGACCAGAGATAATATTTTCTGGAAGGAGGCGATTGACAATGAAATTGATTCCATCACCTCAAATAACACTTGGGTGTTGGTTGATCTTCCTGAAGGAGCGAAACCCATCGGATGCAAATGGATCTTCAAGAAGAAGATGAAAGCAGATGGAACTATTGACAAGTTCAAGGCCAGGTTGGTGCCCAAGGGGTTTTCTCAGAAGCAGGGGATCGACTACTTTGACACATATAATCCAGTAGCCCGGATGACCACCATCAGAATGTTGATTGCTCTCGCAGCGATACATAATATGGTGATACATCAGATGGATGTGAAAACGGCATTCCTGAATGGCGAGCTGACCGAAGAGATCTACATGCAACAGCCAGAAGGGTTTGTCGTCAAAGATCTTGAAGACAAAGTCTGCATGTTGGTGAAATATCTGTACGGTTTAACGCAAGCTTCCAAAATATGGCATAAGAAGTTTGACAAAGTTATAAGGTCAAAGGGCTACAGGGTCAGTGAAACAGACAAGTGTGTCTATACGAAGTTTGCTGACGGAAGAGGAGTCATCGTTTGTCTATACGTGGACGACATGCTAATCCTCGGTACGGATATAAGCTGTGTCACGGAGACAAAAAAGTTCCTCTCGATGAAGTTCAGTATGAAGGACTTGGGGGATGCTGATGTTATCTTGGGACTCAAGATCATCTGGACAGACAATGGACTAGCTGTAACCCCTCTTCCCGAAATTTTTATAATATATTTTTATTTATTTTGATTAAATGGTGATTTTTATAATTTTTATAATTAATTACTTAGTTAATTATTACGGTAGATGACTTTAGCCAGGCGGAGTTTTAGAGTGCATGGTGACTAGAAATCGTGGCACGGATAGTGCAATGGCGTGCTTTGGCTAGTGTACTAGCCTTGGTAGGGAAGGCCGAGTCATAGTGATGTCCTAACTAGGAAAACCAGGCCAAGTTGTGATTTAACCCTTAACGAAGTTTATTTAATTATTAATTATATTATCGAGCTTTAGAGAACCCGGTTATACCATTTTAGTCCGGACTGGACCCGAACTGAGCTCAAGCCCATGTAGTCAGGCGGCACGTCCAATGACATTCGTGTAGATGGAATTTGGTATGAGAGTGTTATATTTCGTTTTAATGAATTAGTGAATATTTTAAGTATTCTTAATTAAATATTATAAATATTATTATTAGTGATAGTCAGTGACTTTTGTATAAATAGGTTCTGGAACAATTTTGGAATTATTAGACAGCACACAATGGTATATATACATCGTTAATGTTTTATTAAATTTTGTTATATTTATTATTATTTTATTGAGGTTATTATATATATAATATTATTTTATTATTATTGGTTATATAATTTTTGTCAATTAAATATCATTATATAGTCATATTTATATGTATAGATAAGGTCTACTCTAGTAATAGATAAGATTGGGGTTTATTTAGATTTTATGGGAATATTATATTAGTATATATTTATGAACAAATATATATATATATATATATATATATATATATATATATATATATATATATATATATATATATATATATATATATATATTTGTTCATAAATATATATATATATATATATATATATATATATATATATATATATATATATATATATATATATATATATATATATATATATATATATATATATATATATATATGTATAGTGATATAAAAAAAAGAATTAAAAGGAAAACAGTGTAACTGAGCCTAGCTCGGTTGGCCAATGGGCCTCAGGCCCGCATAGTAGCCGAAAGCAATACCTTTCTGCGTATAAACCCCCACAGACCCGAGAATCTTCCCCGACACCCGACATCCGCCCCTGCCTTATATAACGAGAGAATGCTCGAGGAGTTCCAATCTAAAACCCTAACTCCTAAACGCATCCCCAGCCATGGGCGACCAAGTCTTGGCCCTGCGCGCCGCCGAGGACAGCCACCGTTGGCCGGAGGCCGGCCACGCGTGCGCATCAGCCGCGCACAGGCGCGTGTTAGCAGAGCGAAGAGCCAACTTCGGAGCGCGACATCTCAGCGATCATTCCATCGTTTTGAGTCCCGTAAATTATGGTATGATCCTAATATAACCCTCTCCAATCCCTATTAATTAGTTTAGATTCTAGTGATCCGAAACTCGAGATAATTCGAGTTAAAATTGCCAAAAAAACTGTTAGAAAACAGGACATATAACAGCCCAATCGTCCACGTTTGAAGATCGATTCCGATTGATCTAATGCCGTATTATAAATTCTAATTGAACAAATTCTTAGACAACCTATAGGACTTCATAAACCTTTTCGTAGAATTGGATTTCGTCGACTGAGCGTCGAGAAATCAGATTCCGAAAACCAAGAAAAACCTGTTTAAAAATCAATAAAATCTCTCGATACGACGTGCGTTCCGCCAATCCGGGCGACGTGGTCGCAAACCGAAAGCATAGAAAGCTGTGTATCGGCTTCGTGGTCGTGTGGGCTTTGACGGAATTCAAATTGGTCGCGTGTGCGCGACGAATTTGATGCGTATCCGTCGAAATTCACCGTATCGGCCTCTGTGCAAATTTCTCAATTACTTTATGTACGCTGGTCAGGTCAAGACGAAACTTACGCCAACAGGACAGTATCATTTTTCTGGTCCTGTATGCCAAGTTTGGTCCGATTCTGAGACAGCTGATTGGATCGACGTTTTGTGGGCCCCACGGTCCAACTCAACGGGCGATTTCGTGCACAGCCCACCGGAATCCAACTCTGGGCATACGGTTGGATTCGTATCGGTAAACTGAATCCGTAGACATATAGTTTCACGACTTTAGAGACCGTTGACTCTGGCACGCTTTTCGGTGCAAAGCGGGTCCAACGGCGGACACTGTTTTGACCCGAAATTACCATTTTGCCCCTGTGTCCAGAATTGGACTTAAGGACAGGCAATTCTAGCTAATTTGACTATTCTAAGAACATTGGTAATGTTTATTTCAGCTTTCTGGTACTGTTGTACGAGTTTTGACTATTGTGGCATTCTGATTGGTTCAGATTATCGGTTACGCCAGCACAGGATCACAGGCGAGTACAGTTTATTGTCTGTATTTCGATATGTATCTTTACTATATTTCATTGATTGGCCATTGGTTATGTGATTTTTATACTCTATTATAAATTGTTGAGTCGAAAATGAGAAGTACCAAGGATGTGTGATCCGACCGTAGACAGTGTTTATTTTCATGCAGTAGACATCGTAGACAGTGCTTATTTTTCTGCAAGTAGACCTCGTAGACAGTGCTTATTTTTCTGCAAGTAGACCTCGTAGACAGTGCTTATTTTTCTGCAAGTAGACCTCGTAGACAGTACTTATTTTCATGCAAGTAGACCTCGTAGACTGTGCGTATTTTTTATGCAAGTAGACCTCGTAGACAGTGCTTATTTTTCATACAAGTAGACCTCGTAGACCGTGCGGTGTAGTATCCCAGACTGATCACATATCAAAGGTACTTATAACAGTTGGGGAAAGTATTTTGTGTCTATTTATTTGCTATTGATTTTATGTCTTTCTGTTTATTTTCAAAAACATGTAATTGATGTCTAACCTCTGTTGTATAGTCATTTTCTTTATTTGAAATTGCATTCAGTGAATTGTGCTCGTTCCATTCCTGACTGGAAACCAATATTTTTCAGGTTAGCCGTAGATTCACTTAGCTTGGGAGTGACGGGTGTACTTGCAGACAAAGGCCTAGAGACTAGCTAGATAGTCGAGTTATAGTCATTCAATATTTGTACAAGTTTATATTTTCTGCAAATGTAAAACTTGTGATCATTGTAAGTTAAATTAATTTTGTGAATGAGCATTATTTGTGATTTTTATCTTCATGGCCGTGACAGCGTTCTACAGCCGACACTGCGGCGTAGGCTGGCTTGGACACGTCACGTATCCGTTAAAAAAATAGGTGTGGGTCGTGACAAGTTTTTGTGGTGGCCCACGCAGGTCTGTTTTCGCAAATCATGCGAACTCGTGATGGTACTTAAGTTAGTTGTACTATTGCGAGCCTGCGACTAGAACATGCTCATTCACGAACAAGGATTAATTTAATTTAAGAGAATGACTAGGACTAGGCGTCCCTTACACAAATTTACCGATGGGTAGTCTAGGCCATGCAATTTAGATAAGGATTATTAATTTTGATAGACTGTCAGATCACGATAGGTACACTGTTTCCTCTTGATATGACGATACCATTTAATGTGGATAGATTATTCACTTGGTGAGACAGGACTTCATAGAGTTAATGATCTAACATTGATAAATTGTGCAATTCCTTCTCTTTGCCCTTGAGATATCATCCTCATATCTTAATCCGAATTGCCTATTTAGTTTCCTTCTGCCCTAAGAATTATTAGTTTTATATAATTTCTGATTATGTTACCCATATACGAACCTCGAGTTAGTTTCAATTCAAAGTTTTTCCTCAATGGCTTGGATACATATGAGATAGATACTAGAAAGTTGTAATTCTTTTGTCCTCGGTAAATTCCTTCCTGTTAAATCTTTTATTTTAAAGGGTTCTGAACGGTAGGACAAATACTTACGCTCTATTTCATAGTCTAACTTGGTTGAATCTCTAGAAGCTCAGGAATTTTTGCAGATATAGCTAAAGGAATGTTAGTTAACTTGAAATGGCAGGACAGCAGTGCACTGTCGCCATTTATTTGAATTAAGGAGACTAAGGTTTCACTGCAGCCAGCAGCGCACTGGCGAGACACGACCCCTAAAGTTGAAATTGTTTAAGGAAATGTAGGTTATGGAATATTGCTAAACTATAGCTAGTGGTCCTCTTTTGACCGTAGTCACCCTTGTGTCAATATAAGGTAGAGTATCGGATAACATATCACCCTGAAATCACGAATCCAAGGGTTTACCACAGCCCGAGTATACGGGCGAGGTATAACTCTCGGAGAAATAACTTCAGACGTGATTACAAGTTTAGGATACTATGGAGGATAGGACAATGCCATGTATGTCCCATAAGACCCGAAGCCAATATTAGTAGAAGTTTTGCAAGTTGGGTAGCACGTCTCCCGATCTAGCATTCCGTGGTCCTTGTGACCTATTGACGAGGATATTGATTAACGCTAATATGTTTACCCAGAATATAGAATTTAGAGATCCATAACCCATTAGTCGACCAAGAATTTATGGATAGGAAGATAGTGGGAAGACTATATAAGCAATAACATCAGGTAAGGTTTTGATTCTCTCAGAACTCGAACTTCTTGTGCCTTCTTTCAAAAATCTTGTATACTTGTAATTTGACTATTTTGACCAATATTGCTATCACAGCCTAGTTTTGCAATCTTACTCTTTTATCGAGCTTGATTCAAGACATATATTTATTGGGGACGCCCACTAACATATTGTCTAATCAGAATTGATGTATTACGGTCTGATCAACCGTTGTGCACTCGGTTCGCTCTCTCTTTGATTATCCCACGTGGATTGAGATGTAGATGTCTCTAGGATCTCATCCGCTACTGTATTGACAATTTTTCTTGAATTATACATTCGCCTTTGAATCACGTAATTGTATTCAGTCACATCTTCCTTGGACTCTTTATTGTTTTTGTCTTTCACTGATTTGGAAGGACGAAAGCTCGTAATTGGTAGAGAGATACAGAGTATCCCCCATGGCTTTAATAATTGTATACACAAGTGTAGCTACCATCGGACAGCCATGTGATTGAGTTACTCGTTCTCTTCTCGACCCCCAAACTGCTATTGGGTCCTTCTAGCCATCTGAATTTGAGAATGATTAGGGTTTTACCCTTAGTCAAAATGCCGACCTAGGAGACTATCTATTCTCAGGAAACCAAATGGCGTAAGCCTCTAATTTTTTGCTTGAAGCTTGCTTTAACTAGATCCCTTGTGACAATAGTCTGGCAGGTTTGACCCCAATAGAAATTCGTGACTCAGTTGTTAGAATTCTTTTCTTATGATGTGCCTTAGAGTTGGTTACCCCATCGATAACTCTTGTAAACTGTAGACGAGTAGGTCATTCTATTTTATCGACCATGTGTCATTGTACTCACTCATTTTCTATTTATTGAGGAACGATCCTTGACTTGACTTATATCTACCGTATTCCGTTACGCCATGCCTTATTCTTTATTAGCAAGAGTCGAGGTAAATATCTGGACTTTGGAATCCTTCTAAACCTCACCATTCCTAAAACCATGTCCTAGCTTCTAAGGTGGGTAGACTTTAAATCCTAAAATTTTGGAATATATGAAGATTACTGATTGATCGAAATAATTCCCATTATGATGATAATTAGTGCCCCATGGACTCCCACTTTCCATTTAGATCATTTTGTGTTCCCGGACGTGTCATTAAAATTCGGAGCACGAGACCGGCTGTTATCTTCCAACAAACTGCTTATGCAAGGCCTAGACGAGTTCACCTTCATCTAGGTATATCATGTCCCACTCAAACACATCCCCTTATACTCTATTTTTATGGTACGACTTTCAGGTAAAAAGGACTAGCTATAACTCTTACCATAATACCGATAAACTTTCCAACTACAATTAGAGACTCAACCTTGACTCAATTCATTCGACCCAATATATGGTGGTGATCAACTCGAAGCCACTACGCACACGTCTCTAGTGTGCCAGTCAATTGTGTCTTCTCGTGCTACTTAAACACAAAAGTCACCGAAGGCGCATTTCGGACTTTAGGAACCTGGCTAACCAACCTGACTGGCAACTAGCTCAACCATATATATGGAATCCTATTCTAGGTTATCCTAGCCTAGTACAAATAGTTTTATCATTGGAATCTTGTTCAGTCAATATAGATTGAAATCCCAGGTTCATCCAACCAGCGAGTGATGTCCAAATAGAGAACCTGTTAAGACCCAGTAGAACCCATCCGAGCATACCACCAAATTTGGATTACAAAATCGAACTATTTGAAATAGGTCCCTGTACCCACTATGAAGTCTCCACCTCTTAGAGTGTAATGTCCTTCGTAACCCTCATTCCATCTACCTGGGAGTCGCGATACGGTCTTGTATTGCATTCATATTCCTTGCTCTTGTGTATTAAACAACCACGGGAAAAGAGCACAATCTTCATTTCTCAAATTCTGTTCCAATATGAAGTCTTGTTTAAATAAAATTTTGAGAACAGAATTTATGTATTGTATGGATTGCAAGCCCTCTAGAAAACGAGGAGTTCTTCGATTTAGCCAATGACGGGACTAGAGTAGCTCACCTAGCAAATAAGTCAATGGTTTATAAACTTTCCTTCTGTCTGCATCATTAGATACTCTCTACCGCTCTGGAAACTCCATATTCGCTCTCGATTATTTTTTTCTTATCTTCCTGTCCTTCCTATTGTAGAGAGACAAAGGTCATGCTTAATAGAATTCACCATTAATTCTTAGCTTCCTGTGTAAATTTGTTGCTTGTTAAATTTTGGATTGCTTGATAGATGGGAGAGGATTATAGTAGCCATAAGCAGTAGATATCTATTGGTAGCAATTTTAGCGATTAGTTGGACGATTATAAAGTTTAGTGACATGAGATTTGAGAGAGTAGGGTGACCAAAGGTGGGTAGAAATTCTCAAGGACTCGTAGTACGAAATGACCAGGAGAATAGATGATAGCTAATGGAAACCGTCTTCTATCACAGCGGATGGACTCTTCCCTTAAATTTCGAGAACGGAATTATTTTAAGGTGGGTAGATTTGTAACCCCTCTTCCCAAAATTTTTATAATATATTTTTATTTATTTTGATTAAATGGTGATTTTTATAATTTTTATAATTAATTACTTAGTTAATTATTACGGTAGATGACTTTAGCCAGGCGGAGTTTTAGAGTGCATGGTGACTAGAAATCGTGGCACGGATAGTGCAATGGCGTGCTTTGGCTAGTGTACTAGCCCTGGTAGGGAAGGCCGAGTCATAGTGATGTCCTAACTAGGAAAACTAGGCCAAGTTGTGATTTAACCCTTACCGAAGTTTATTTAATTATTAATTATATTATCGAGCTTTAGGGAACCTGGTTATACCATTTTAGTCCGGACTGGACCCGAACTGAGCTCAAGCCCATGTAGTCAGGCGGCACGTCCAATGACATTCGTGTAGATGGAATTTGGTATGGGAGTGTTATATTTCGTTTTAATGAATTAGTGAATATTTTAAGTATTCTTAATTAAATATTATAAATATTATTATTAGTGATAGTCAGTGACTTTGTATAAATAGGTTCTGGAATAATTTTGGAATTATTAGACAGCGCACAATGGTATATATACACCGTTAATGTTTTATTAAATTTCGTTATATTTATTATTATTTTATTGAGGTTAGTATATATATAATATTATTTTATTATTATTGGTTATATAATTTTTGTCAATTAAATATCATTATATATAGTCGTATTTATATGTATAGATAAGGTCTACTCTAGTAATAGATAAGATTGGGGTTTATTTAGATTTTATGGGAATATTATATTAGTATATATTTATGAACAAATATATATATATATATATATATATATATATATATATATATATATATATATATATATATATATATATATATATATATATATATATATATATATATATATACCCTTCTTATACAGGATAAGTTTACGGAAAAAGTTTACGAGATAGAGCAATTTCTTACGGAGAGAAAAGAAACTCAAAATATCTGGCCGAAATATATGTATGTTTCTCTTCTGAAATTTATTTCTCTTTAATATTTAAATCTCTACTCTCTACGCTTAAAAAAAAACATATCTCTATCTTAAAAAATAAGGCTTATCTATCAATTTAGTTTTAAACACATAGGGATTTATTTAATTTAAAAAAATAGAGATAGATAAATTATTCCATTTATTTTTTTAAATAAAGATATTTTAAAAAAAAGAATCTATCCTTAGAAATAAATATACCTTTAAAAATTATATTTAAAATATTAATATTAATTTTAATGTTAATCTTAATATTAATGTTGATATTAATTTTAATTTTTAATTTTTACATTAATTTAAATTTTAATGTTAAAGTTAATGTTAATGTTAATGTTAATGTTAATGTTAATGTTAATGGTAAATTAATTTAAATTTAAATTTAAATTTGTTTTTAAATAAATTTAAATATAAATCTAATTTAATTTTAATATTAATGTTAATGTTAAATTTAATTTAAATTTAAATTTATTTTTGTTTTTAAATAAATTTAAATCTAAATCAAAATCTTAATTTAAATTCTAATCTTAATTTTAAATTATATTCTTAATCTTAATATTAATCTTAATCTTAATTTTAATATTACATTTTAATGTTAATGTTAATATTAATGTTAATATTAATGTTAATGTTAAATTAAACTTAATGTTAATGTTGAAATTAAAATTAAAAATAATATCAACAATAAAGCTAGCACCAAAAACTAACATGAGAAATAATATTAAAATTAACATTAATATTAAGTATATTTTTGAATAACATTTTAAAAAGATATTTACGTTTAAAGACAAAAAATTTTAAAACAATCAATCTCTACTTTAAAAAATTATAAAATTAACTTTTTTATCTCTATTTTTTTGAATAAATAAATAAATTTCTCACTATTTAAAAAATAAATAGACTTATCTTTAAGATAGAGATAGGTTCCTTTTTTAAAGGAGAGATCTAACATTTTTAAAGTGAAAGAAATAAAGAAGAGAACCATACGTATATTTTCTCATCCCGTAAGTTTGTCCCGTAAGTTATTCCCGTAGGAGAAGCTTTCTGTATATATATATATATATATATATATATATATATATATATATATATATATATATATATATATATATATATATATATATATATATACGTATAGTGATATAAAAAAAGAATTAAAAGAAAAACAGTGTAACTGAGCCTAGCTCGGTTGGCCAATGGGCTTCAGGCCCGCATAGTAGCAGGAAGCAACCCCTTGCTGCGTGTAAACCCCCACAGACCCGAGAATCTTCCCCGACACCCGACATCCGCCCCTGCCGTATATAACGAGAGAATGCTCGAGGAGTTCCAATCTAAAACCCTAACTCCTAAACGCATCCCCAGCCATGGGCGACCCCGTCCTGGCCCTGCGTGCCGCCGAAGACAGCCCTCGTTGGCCGGAGGCCGGCCACGCGCGCGCATCAGCCGCGCACAGGCGCGTGTTAGCAGAGCGAAGAGCCAACTTCGGAGCGCGACATCTCAGCGATCGTTCCATCGTTTTGAGTCCCATAAATTATGGTATGATCCTGATATAACCCTCTCCAATCCCTATTAATTAGTTTAGATTCTAGTGATCCGAAACTCGAGATAATTCGAGTTAAAATTGCCAAAAAAACCTGTTAGGAAATAGGACATATAACAGCCCAATCGTCCACGTTTGAAGATCGATTCCGATTGATCTAATGCCGTATTATAAATTATAATTGAACAAATTCTTAGACAACCTATAGGACTTCATAACCCTTTTCGTAGAATTAGATTTCGTCGACTGAGCGTCGAGAAATCAGATTCCTAAAACCAAGAAAAACCTGTTTAAAAATCAATAAAATCTCTCGATACGACGTGCGTCCCACCAATCCGGGCGACGTGGTCGCGAACCGAAAGCATAGAAAGCTGTGTATCGGCTTCGTGGTCGTGTGGGCTTTGACGAAATTTAAATTGGTCGCGTGTGCGCGACGAATTTGATACGTATCCGTCGAAATTCACCGTATCGACCTCTGTGCAAATTTCTCAATTACTTTGTGCATGCTAGTCAGATCGAGACGAAACTTACGCCAACAGGACCGTATCATTTTTTTGGTCCTGTATGCCAAGTTTGGTCCGATTCTGAGACAGTTGATTGGATCGACGTTTTGTGGGCCCCACGGTCCAACTCAACGGACGATTTCGTGCACAGCCCACCGGAATCCAACTCTGGACATATGGTTGGGTTCGTATCGGAAAACTGAATCCGTAGACATATAGTTTGACGACTTTAGAGACCGTTGACTCCGACACACTTTTCGGTACAAAGCGGGTCCAACGGCGGACACTGTTTTGACCCAAAATTACCATTTTGCCCTTGTGTCCAGAATTGGACTTAAGGACAGGCAATTCTAGCTAATTTAACTATTCTAAGAACATTGGTAATGTTTATTTCAGCTTTCGGGGACTGTTGTACGAGTTTTGACTATTGTGGCATTCTGAGTGGTTCAGATTATCGGTTACGTCAGCACAGGATCACAGGCGAGTACAGTTTATTGTCTGTATTTCGATATTGATCTTTACTATATTTCATTGATTGGCCATTGGTTATGTGATTTTTATACTCTATTATAAATTGTTGAGTCAGGAATGAGAAGTACCAAGGATGTGTGATCCGACCGTAGACAGTGTTTATTTTCATGCAGTAGACCTCGTAGACAGTGCTTATTTTTCTACAATTAGACCTCGTAGACAGTGCTTATTTTTTTGCAAGTAGACCTCGTAGACAGTGCTTATTTTTCTGCAAGTAGACCTCGTAGATAGTGCTTATTTTTCATGCAAGTAGACCTCGTAGACAGTGCTTATTTTTTATACAAGTAGACCTCGTAGACCGTGTGGTGTAGTGTCCCAGACTGATCACATATCAAAGGTACTTCTAACAGTTGGAGAAAGTATTTTGTGTCTATTTATTTGCTATTTATTTTCTGTCTTTCTGTTTATTTTTAAAAACTTGTAATTGATGTCTAACCTCTGTTGTATAGTCATTTTCTTTATTTGAAATTGCATTCAGTGAATTGTGCTCGTTCCATTCCTGACTGAAAACCAATATTTTTCAGGTTTGCCATGGATTCACTTAGCTTGGGAGTGACGGGTGTACTTGCAGACAAAGGCCTAGAGACTAGCTAGATAGTCGAGTTATAGTCATTCAATATTTGTACAAGTTTATATTTTCTGCAAATGTAAAACTTGTGATCATTGTAAGTTAAATTAATTTTGTGAATGAGCATTATTTGTGATTTTGATCTTCATGGCCGTGACAGCGTTCTACCGTCGACACTACGACGTAGGCTGGCTTGGACACGTCACGTATCCGTTAAAAAAATGGGTGCGGGTCGTGACACTAGCGCTGTCACAGTCTCATTATGTTGAGAAGATGATCACTCGTTACGGGTATCAGGATCTTCCAGGGATCGATAAGCCGTACAAGTGTGATCTGAAACTGAAGCCTAATTCAAGGAAAAGCGTCAGGCAGCTGGAGTATGCATATCAGCCCCTGTTTTTGAAAATTTAATTTAATTAGTGTTAATTAATTGCTAATGGCTTATTTAGCTTTAAAATAATTTATTATGATTTTAGGAATTTTTCTAGAATTTTTAAATAATTTTTAAATAGTTTTTAAGTTAAAATATATCAATTTGTAATTAAAAAAATTATTTTAATATCATTATGTAATATTTAAATTTGTGTTAATATCGTTTTGTAATAAAATCAATTATTTTAATAGCTTTTTATAAATATTTAAATTATTTTAATAGTAGTTTGTAATTAATTAAATTGTTTTAGTTCGGATTGCAAATTATTATTTGCATTTAGATAGGATTTGGACCTATCTGTAAATACCTAACACCTAGGGACCTAACCGCAAAACTCCAACAACCCCCCCCCCCCCCACGACCTAGCCAGCTGCCGACGACTACCGACCACCTTTCCTCCGCCATTTTCGGCCGACCTAGACCCTAACACCGACCTCTCATGACCCCTATAAATAACCCCCCAGATTGAAACCCTAACCATAGACTAACTTCCGACCCCCCCGACCACCGTCACCCCCATTTCTTTCTCATCGAAACCCTAACTCTGGCCATCCCCCAACACCACCTCCCCAGCCGTCTACACCGCCCGCAACCTCCACTAGTCGACGCGTCTCATCGAGATGAGCGCAGCGCCGCCCGAGCGCCACGTCCACGTCGACTCCTCCGCCGTCCAGCGTCTTCGACAACCCCCCCCCCGACGTCGGACTTCAAAACTGTGTCGTACGTGTCTCGAACTCACACATGTGGTTCGCCCAGACACGACGACCCCAACCCTGTGTTCGGACACGCGTTTTAGGACTCGTGCGTGCCGTGCTTGGCACTGATACAAGACTCGTGTCCCTAACTGTCTGGACACAGAGATAGTTTTATCGGGTTTAAAACCCGTTAACTTAAACCTAAATAAATCTAACACGAACCCTACCCCTAACACACAGCGCGGGTTGACCCCCTGGCTAGCCCGACTGAGCCCGAGAACCCGACCCCCCTGGGCCGAGTTCGAACCCCCCCTCCCCCCCACCCCTCACTCTCTGTTTTATTTTTCTTTATTTTCTTTTTGTATATATTTTTTTTTCCCCTGGGCCGAGTTCGAACCCCCCCCCCCCCCCCCACCCCTCACTCTCTGTTTTATTTTTCTTTTATTTCTTTTTGTATATATATATATATATATATATATGTATTTAAGTATATATATTATTATATATATATACTGTTGTATATGTATATATATACAATATTTGTATATGTATATGTATGTATATGTATATATATATATATATATATATATATATATATATATATATATATATATATATATATATATATATATATATATATATATATATATATGGGAAGGGATATTGCACCAAACTTATTGCATCAATTGTTGCACCAAAAAATCTCAACCACACATTTATTTCTGTCATGTGGTTATAATGCATTCCATAAAGTTGTTGCCACGTCAGCATGCTTTATAACCACTTGATTGAAATAAATGTGTGGCTGAGATTGTTTGGTGCAATAATTGATGCAATAAGTTGGTGCAATATCCCTCCCCTATATATATATATATATATATATATATATATATATATATATATATATATATATATATATATATATATATATATATATATATATATGTAGTTAGTATTTCTTATATATATATATGTATATTTAATATATGTATATATATATTTTTTTTTTTTATATATATATATATATATATATATATATATATATATATATTAATATATATATATATATATATATATATATATATATATATATATATATATATATATATATATATATATATATATATATATCCATTATATATATATATATATATATATATATATATATATTTTTTTTTTTGGATATATATAAATATCTATATGTTTATATGTATATATATAAATATTGTTGTTATATATCTATATATGTATTTCAAATTCTACCTTATATAAAATATTATTATGTAAATTTCACAAGTTATTTTTATTATAATTTGTGACTTGTATATTTTTATCACTTTGAAAATATATTATTATTAATTTAATTCTTGTATTTTATTCTGTTATGGCCAATTGATGTCCAAACCTAGCATGGGTTTTTGGGCTCGATTGTGTCTAATACATTCAGAGTCTGTATAATTCATATTGGACTTGATTCATGGCTCTGGGTCCTGTATCTGGACTTCGGTTCAATTCGAATACATGGACAAAAATAGTAAATAATTAATTAATTAATTTCCAGAAACTGTTGCTTGCTGTTTTTGAATTTTATATATATTTTAAGTGCTGTAAAAATCTGGAAAAAATTATATTTGAATATTTTGTTAATTTAGACAATTTACTATAATTTTTCCAGAATTTATTAAGTGTTGTTGGTATTTTATGAAAATAGGAAAACAGAACTCATTTTTAGTATATTTATGTTTGCTGATTTTTAATAATTATTTAAGAGGGTTTATAAATTCCAGAAAAATTAGTATAAATTTCTATAATTAACAAGAATCATTTTGGTACTTTATTTTTTATAAAATTGAGCTTTTTGTCTCTCTCAAAATTGTTGGATCATAGTGTACAGTTGATTTAATTATTGAATAAACTACGACTTGCAACTTTTTGTATTATTTTGCTTTTTAGTCGTATTGTACCTCACCCCGCACTAGTGTAAAGACCCTAGAAAGTTATTTAGAGTATTGTGTCATTCCACATTGGTCTCCTATGCTAAAGTCACCATTTGGCTAGGTGTCCAATCAAAAAGTCGTATTGCACCACTAGTGTCGTAGTGTTTAACTTAGTATAAAAACTAAGTTTATGTATTTATTTCTACAGTGACGAGTTACCAGGCATCTATAGTATTTTTATCGCTGCTTTGCTTTGCTAGAGGCAAGTACTTTCTACAAACTTTACATACTGTTACAATAATGAACTGCGAATCTAACCATGTTAAATGCTGATCCTTGGGGGTAGCAAGTTAAATCTTCACATGTTGTACTTTCAGTCACTACCATGCTTAGAACAGTATTTATATATCTTTCACATGATTAGAATCTGGGTTATGGGAAAACTGTTAGTAGCGTACGTGATTATGCCCCCTTACTCGTACGTACATACCGAGCAAGGTTGACATTTTATGTATACCTTGTCGTAGGCGCACCAGCTATATTTATACGTATGTACATCTATCGCTTGTTTTACTTATACGGAAGTACATTTTATATACTTGTACCACAGTATATTTTACACCTATTGACGATCACGTACCTGCTACAGTTTTAAACATTACATATACATCTGTCTCTATGACATATGTGTCCTTGCCATGATAGATTATGAGATGCCATGTTTTCAGTTTATTCCTCTTATGTTCATTTCATGTTTCGTATATTAGTTTGCTAGGAACAGTATTTGCTTCCGTCCTGACAGGATAACGTTGTACGTATTCTTACTGAGGAGGAGTTGCTCTGCGACTCGTATTATGAAGTTACTGTCGAAGACCAGGCCTTGTCTTACGAGGATGTACCTGCAGGAAACCTCGTCTAGTTTACGTAGTTGCTCAGAATATTTAGTGTAGTCATGTATTAGACTACGTATTTTGTAACTGGACCTGTATCCAGTATTATATTTCGGACTTGTACCTGGACTTATGTCATGCCCCGCTTCCGTAGGAGCGATCGTCCTCGCTAAGACGTGATGCCGCACGGGCCTAGGTTGCGCCCGTGCAAGGCCAAGTCCAGAAACGGCCGATTTAAGCTAGGCCACAGAGTCGCACAGAGTGTCCCCATTGCAGCGGAAAGCAAATAAACACAAGTAGGAGCGAATTCGAACTCTTTATTGATATTCAAGAAGGTTACAAGCGGCGCTAGGCCGATATTACAAATCGTTCAAGCTCTCTCTCTGAAACATAAAAGGCGTGCCAAGTGGCTTACAAGATGGAATGATACATGGCGATGTTCCAATACATTATGTCCTGTATATGGTGCTCCAGCTCCTTGCAACGCTCCAAGGCTCGAGAGATAGCTCCGTGCCTTAGCACGTTCGAGGAAAGCTCCGCACCCGCCGACGTTTCCTGCTTCCTGCAAGCAGACTGTGGGGTTATCAGTACATTGTTATGCACTGGTGGGGAGGCTAGCTCGCCCACAACGCCATCATTACCAAACACGTTCCATTTACTTTTGTGCATCTCTATCATTCATTATCTTTCTAATCTTACCTTAGGATCAATTTTATGGTATATGTCATAACCTATCCCGTGTTGCCAAATTCAAGTGTCGCATGGAAATACATACACGACATACCCATACTTACCGTCCGGCCTTCTCTGTCCAAAGTAAACCAAGTTAGACAACAGTTCATATATTTTAACTTAACATGATATACGTAAGCATTTACTGTAAAGGGCGTGTTCCTGCCTCAGATTCTAGCGCGTCGTAGGCGTGTGTTCTTTTAACTCGTTTGCATGAAGTACTCTTTATCATTTGGTGTGATACATTTCAAACCGTTCAGTAGGCACTTATTCATTTAACTTAGACTACTTTGATTTCAATGCAAGAACTTGCATGTGGATAGCCACCAGCAAAGTCCACTTAATCTATATGCACCGATCGCTGGCATGACAAGCCATTTTGGACATTTCCCCTTAGTATTTCTCAACTTAGCGTAGGGTGATGGCTGGTACACCCCGTTAAGTCTCTTGAAATACCCTGCACTTATGTCTCCCGGTGCCCAAGCCCGCACCAGGCAGCCCGTAAGCCCCGACTTTTGATTTCGCCTAGGTCGGCCACGGTATACTCCACACAACGCCCGTGCCACAGAATCCTTCCACTACCACGGCCACGGTATACTCCACACAACGCCCGTGCCGTTTATCCACGACCATTTTGTATTATCTTATCTTTTAACTTAACGGTTATCCCCGAGCCGTAGGCTAACCCTTAGCCATAATACGTTATCGACCAGGTTGGCGTCCGTGCAGCGCGGGTAGCGAGCCCCGTTGCACGTGCCCGTCACACCTGTCGCTAACCATTCTTTCTTTTCTTTCTTTCACTTGTCCGTTTGTTCATCGATTCATTCACGTATTCATTCTTTCATTCGTTGATTCATTCATTCACTTATTCGTTCATTCATTCATTCATACATTTTGCAACTCCTCGTGCGGGAGTCGCCTTGGCGACCCATCGGTCCCATACTTTCAATGTTGCTAAACTCTACTCGGAACGACTATGTTGATACTCTTCCCATTTCATTGTTGTAAACCATTCATTGTTTCATTGTTAAACGCGTAAGGGACTTGAACGTAAGCTTATGCCGTAGCACGAGCGTAGGGTGCGGTACGAGAGTTCTCATATTTTTCCATGTTCCTTTCCATATTCTATACAAGCATGCAAGATGGGATTAATCCTTTAGCTAGGTACGTTGGGTCATTTATTAGCATGCGCGGTGTTATCGCCTAGCGATTTCAGTGATAGTGTCCGTATTATTATGTGTCTAGGCTAAGCAAAGACGGGTTCATCGGAGCCACCCACCTTAGCGATGTTTGCATCGGCCGAGCGATACTCCGGACGCGCCTTTGAAAGTCTAAGTCTGGATTCATCTTGACGGGCCAATGTAAGCCTTGCATCGATTCTTCATCAGGTCGATGCCAACTCTTCGGGTCGACCGCTCGTTTGAGTCGTTGCACTTGCCGTTTGAATCGGCGTTCCGCTAGGGCGGAGCGGGTCATTACATAATACACCACTCAAAATAAGTCTCATCCTCGAGACTTCCTGAGTGCAGGTCATCCTACCATTCCTTAACCCGTGTCGTCGTGTTACTTAGACAATTTTATCGAACGGCTCTAACGTTCGATGGCATCGAACCATACTTGATATCTTTCTAAGTTCCGTGTCGCACGCGTTTGGTCGATTTTTATTGAATTACCTTTCATTCATTTTTAGAGTTGATGGTACTTATTTAATTCAAGTGTTTCTTCGTCTTAGTTGCTATCTCTCTGTGTCATGGGACGAAAATATTCGCACGTGGCACGTTGTAATTCGTCAAATGCGAGTGTCGTAGGCTGAGGCAAACTCACTTTCGTTTATCTCGGTCATCAAGATGACCCGATTCGCTTCTCAAGCGTTCTTGTCCACGAAATCAGTATGATTTCTTCTTAGCGGGGTCGACCAGGTCTAAGTAATTTCTGTCCATTTCAAGACTAAGTATTGCACTATCGTCGAGCATATCTTCCTATCAATGGTTCAATTCGTTATACCAACTTTTACTTTCACGATATCGATTCCATATCACTCGCTTGTTTAGGGCCAATCTTGGTGTCATTCACGCACACTCCACTCACACGTTTCTTCGATTCCGAGCCACGTTCGTACTAGTATCGATCCCTTACTTAACGCAATTTCAAGATCTTTGACACTCTTCCATTCCTCAAGTCTTGCTTGAACTTAATATATCACTTGGCTGGATCGTGCACGCATTCCAAGCGTCCCCAAAATACATGCATTCAGCCAAGCCGCATGATCTAGAAATTTGTCATTCTCACTCGAGTCGCATCGTGCACATACTCAAGCGTCCCTGAAATATATGCATGTCAGCCGAATCTCGTGAGCAGGGTTTCTTATATTCGTGATTCATGCTATCCATCCATGCCAATCCTCAAGATCAATCCTTCGAGTGCTAACAATTTCAACAGGGTGTCTCGCCTAACCGCTAGGCTATTTCTTTTCGAGGCTAAGTCAATGTCAGGATTGGAATCATAGTTCCCCAACAATAATGCCAATACTGACCCCACTCCTAGGGTCAAACCAAAGTCGGTAGTCTGGGGTTCTCTACCCAAGCTTGCGTCACTCAGATTTCTAAATATCGAGCACGATCACCTATTCGCATCAACGTATTCGTTGCGTATATTCGAATCTATTAAATCACCTAATCGACATACTTCACATATCCATTCTAACCAATTCATGTATTCGATTACGAGGTTATCCAGCTCGATAATACATTGTGTCCCAATCTTACGCGAGTCCGATTATCCACGGCGGTTCATGAATCACCATGCAACGCTCCCGCGGAATAATCATTCTCATCGGGGCATAACTCTTGCTTGCGTCTAGACTAATTCATTCTCGATACGCGGATTAGACCTACGCAATCCTCAAATTCGATCGTCATGTACGCTAAGTCATTTTTGAGTCCACCTTCGCGTCAAACTACAAGTCGAAGCACACAAATTGCCACGCCATGCTAGTTCAATCACCCCCGCTGTATGAATCACCATACTAGCGCTCACGCGGAGTGATCGCCCTAATCAGCGCGACGCATGTGCGAGGCTGGAGTTGCGCTCGCATAAGACAAGAATGTCGACGTTGTGGTTGTCAACGAAGCAAATCCAAGCATTTCATTTTCTATCCAAGCCAAGATCGATAGTCCATTTATATTTCGTTCAACTAGAAAATTCTCGAGCCAAATCTATCTTTTCCTCGACACATTTTTAACATCCCAAGTATAGCATCCAACGGGACAATGACATTTGCACGATCGTCATTCGCCGAGTCAGAGTACCCCCGAGTTATCGTATATCGATCTTTGATACGCCTCAATACCATCGACGATATGCATAACCTGACGATCTTCCTTTGCAACCGATTTCGAGTCGTACGTTGATGCTGTTGTCCGAGTTGGAATATTCCATAATTTCTTTGATATTCAAGATCAAGTTTAATCGTTATTCCTCAAGCTAGTTTTCAAGATCGTTGTCCAAACTCAAGTCATAATTTATTTGAATCAATCCGAAATCGTACGCGCGATCCTCTAAGTTTCCTCGATCAAGACCATTCATTTTCATTTATCGTTCCGAACCATTTTCTAACTCGCGTTGCCCATTGACAAGCTGTCCAGCGACATCTCGTTTGGGACTTTTGAAGTTACGGCCAACTAAGCGTGACACGTTCTAAGGCTTTGCGCGATCGTATCGCTTGCCGACATACTCGTACGATCCGTAAATCCTTTAGTCTCGTTCGAACAATTTCTATGACGTCCATACACCACTCAGGGTTCGAGCCACTCGACTAGTCGTCGACACTCATTCTTATTCTTCTCCGAACCTATCACATACACCACTCGGATTCAAGCCATACGATCTAGTCCTCAATCACGTTCGTGTCATGCGCTAAGACATCCTTCAGATTCGTTCGACGAATCTCTAGCGTAATCGCTCACGTCATCTCGACGTACTAAGTCGTTCATACTAATCCTCAAAATCCAAGCCAATCCTTCGGGTACGCCTAAGCGTTAACTCGATAGTGTTCCTATCGATAGACACTCAAAGTGTATCTCCGTTCTCAATCGAGCGATACTTGATATCGCTCGCAACTCGATTGCACCAAAAGTCGAGGTGCACGACACGCGGACTAAGTTGTGCCGCATAACCATTCCGTGCGGGCTCTATTCAAGTTTACACGCTTTGCTAATGCCGACGTAGGACTATTTGGGCATGCACGCGACTTGCTAACTTAGCATGTGTTCTCTATCGAGTCATGTTTAACATCGTTCGGCACAAGGGCCTTCGCCTATCGATCCCGTTCAACCGAGTACTTGTACGAGCTTTTGAAAATATTAGACTTATTGTATGGAACATCCCAAGGCACAACGAGAGAGAGCGTACACTTCATTTGTTTCACAACCGAGCTTTCAAAACTGAGAGAATCGAAATGAAGTCCAAGGACGTAAAGCCGTGCTCTGATACCACTATGTCACGCCCCGCTCCCGTAGGAGCGATCGTCATCGCTAAGACGTGATGCCGCACGGGCCTAGGTTGCGCCCGTACAAGGCCAAGTCCAAAAACGGCCGATTTGAGCTAGGCCACAGAGTCGCACAGTGTGTCCCCATTGCAGCGGAAAGTAAATAAACACAAGTAGGAGCGAATTCGAACTCTTTATTGATATTCAAGAAGGTTACAAGCGGCGCTAGGCCGATATTACAAATCGTTCAAGCTCTCTCTCTGAAACATAAAAGGCGTGCCAAGTGGCTTACAAGATGGAATAATACATGGCGATGTTCCAATACATTATGTCCTGTATATGGTGCTCCAGCTCCTTGCAACGCTCCAAGGCTCGAGAGATAGCTCCGCGCCTTAGCACGTTCGAGGAAAGCTCCGCACCCGCCGACATTTCCTGCTTCCTGCAAGCAGACTGTGGGGTTATCAGTACATTGTTATGCAATGGTGGGGAGACTAGCTCGCCCACAACGCCATCATTACCAAACACGTTCCATTTACTTTTGTGCATCTCTATCATTCATTGTCTTTCTAATCTTGTCTTAGGATCAATTTTATGGCATATGTCATAACCTATCCCGTGTTGCCAAATTCAAGTGTCGTATGGAAATACATACACGACTTACCCATACTTACCGTCCGGCCTTCCCTGTCCAAAGTAAACCAAGTTAGACAACAGTTCATATATTTTAACTTAACATGATACACGTAAGCATTTACTGTAAAGGGCGTGTTCCTGCCTCAGATTCTAGCGCGTCGTAGGCGTGTGTTCTTTTAACTCGTTTGTATGAAGTACTCTTTGTCATTTGGTGTGATACATTTCAAACCGTTCAGTAGGCACTTGTTCATTTAACTTAGACTACTTTGATTTCAATGCAAGGACTTGCATGTGGATAGCCACCAGCAAAGCCCACTTAATCTATATGCACCGGTCGCTGGCATGACAAGCCATTTTGCACATTTCCCCTTGGTATTTCTCAACTTAGCGTAGGGTGATGGCTGGTAGACCCCGTTAAGTCTCTTGAAATACCCTGCACTTACGTCTACCGGTGCCCAAGCCCGCACCAGGCAGCCCGTAAGCCCCGACTTTTGATTCCGCCTAGGCCGGCCACGGTATACTCCACACAACGCCCGTGCCGCAGAATCCTTCCACTACCACGGCCACGGTATACTCCACACAACGCCCGTGCCATTTGTCCACGACCATTTCGTATTATCTTGTCTTTTAACTTAACGGCTATCCCCGAGCCGTAGGCTAACCCTTAGCCATAATACGTTATCGACCAGGTTGGCGTCCGTGCAGCGCGGGTAGCGAGCCCCGTTGCACGTGCCCGTCACACCTGTCGCTAACCATTCTTTCTTTTCTTATCTTTCATTCATTCTTTCTTTTCTTTCTTTCACTTGTCCGTTTGTTCATCGATTCATTAACGTATTCATTCTTTCATTCGTTGATTCATTCATTCACTTATTCATTCATTCATTCATTCATACATTTTGTAACTCCTCGTACGGGAGTCGCCTTGGCGACCCATCGGTCCCATACTTTCAATGTTGCTAAACTCTACTTGGAACGACTATGTTGATAGTCTTCCCATTTCATTGTTGTAAACCATTCATTATTTCATTGTTGAACGCGTAAGGGACTTGAACGTAAGCTTATGACGTAGCACGAGCGTAGGGTGCGGTACGAGAGTTCTCACATTTTTCCATATTCCTTTCCATATTCTATACAAGCATGCAAGATGGGATTAATCCCTTAGCTAGGTGCGTTGGGTCATTTATTAGCATGCGCGGTGTTATCGCCTAGCGATTTCAGTGATAGTGTCCGTATTATTATGTGTCTAGGCTAAGCAAAGACGGGTTTATCGGAGCCACCCACCTTAGCGATGTTTGCATCGGCCGAGCGATACTCCGGGCGCGCCTTTGAAAGTCAAAGTCTGGATTCATCTTGACGGGCCAATGTAAGCCTTGCATCGATTCTTCATCAGGTCGATGCCAACTCTTCGGGTCGACGGCTCGTTTGAGTCGTTGTACTTGCCGTTTGAATCGGCGTTCCGCTAGGGCAGAGCGGGTCATTACAACTTATTATTATATGAGATGACTTTTGTGTTTGGAGCATTTATGACTCTTATTTACTTATAGAACTGTTAGCACATTTAGTCTTATCTTGTTGTCTCTAGAACAGCTTATTGCGCTTTATCGCAAGCGTAGGCTGGACATGACTCGGTCTGGCCCAACAATTTGGGTAGCGGGTCGTGACAATGCAAGCGTAATCGGGAGTTTGATGTATGCTACTACTGCCACAAGGCCTGACATAGCTTTCGCTGTGAGAATGCTGAGTCGTTTCACGAGCAACCCAGGCATTGAGCACTGGAAAGCTGTGAAACGGGTTATAAGATATCTCAAGAAGACTCAGACATATGTACTGCACTACAGCGAAGATCCGCCGGTAGTGGATGGCTTCAGTGATGCCAGCTGGTGCTCAGAAGTGGAGAGCGAGAGGTCCACAGGTGGATACATTTTCACAATGGATGTAGCTACTATATCATGGAAATCGAAGAAGCAGATTATGCTCTCACGGTCATCCATGAAATCTGAGTTTTTTGCACTTGATACCGCAGCGGAGGAAGCAGAATAGCTTCGGGAGCTCATGTATAATCTTCCAGTGGTTGGGGTACAAATACCGAGGATACCGATATACTGCGACAACTAGACGACTGTGGCGGTGACATCAAATGACCTCTTCAACGGGAAGAAGAGGACTGTGCGGTTGAAGCACAGGGTAGTGAACGATCTCATCAAGAAAGGTGTCATTGCAGTGATTGATATTCGGAGTCAGGAGAACCTGGCGGATCCGTTCACCATGGGCCTCAAGCGCCAGCTGGTCGATGACACAGCTTGTAAAATAGGCTTGAAGGTATTCTGATATTATGTTATTACAATCCTACCATAAAGTTTTATGCTATTAGTTCAAAGAGAAATCTACTAAGCATCTAGCTTTTGGTTCAAGGGAGGACTATTAACCAGAAGAATATCAGGAACGGTGGATACTTGTCCTCTGTGACATGGAGAGGTTACGGACCTACAACCACTATTGTCTACTGTTATTTTCTGCGAAAAACGGATCTTGTGGGAAGGTTGGCTTAAATGCCTTAATGAGTTCTCAGGCAGAGTGAATGCCTGGAGTGCTTTACAGGAAGCACGGTAGTGCAGCACTACAAGGAGTGTAACTCCATGCTACAGTGAGGTGACTTCACCATGAGGTTCCCATGTAGGGATAATACCTCGGCTTTGCAATCCAAGTCACAGCGGAGTAGCACCGCAAATAGGCAGGTAGCCTAATGCTGTATGATAATCGTAATAAAGAGAGGTAGACAGCACTACAAAGAGGACGATGTCCTCATGTTACAGTGGCATGACACCACGAAGAGGTACCAGGTAGGGTAAAGCCTCGGCTTCGCAAGCCATGTCATAGCGACGTAACACCGCACGGAAGCGCAAGGCTTCATGCTGGGTAGTTTGGCACTACAAAGAGGCTTGTGACCTCATGCTACAGTAGTATGACACTACGATGAGGTACCCAGGTTGGGTAAAGCCTCGGCTTTAAGCCATGTCATAGCGGCATAGCACCGCAAAGAAGCGCAATGCTTCATGCCATGACTCTTTATAAAGAACTCACCTATAGTGTATGGACAGAGATATCAGGTCGTCTCTTGAGGGTAAACTTGTAGACGCCCAAAATTATACACTAAACCAGGCTGGCACAAGGCCTTTAATGTGCAGCCAGAAGCACAGTTGATGTCATTATGTGAGTAGGAAGAATTGTAGTTATAGTGTAGAATTCAAGGCTTAGTCCATTCTTGTATCATGTTGTTATTTAACCTATGGGGAAAGATTCAAGTCGTAGCGACATCTCTCCTAATGCATGATGGACAGTCACTGTGGGGAACGCTCAACCCATATATTGAGATATGTGGGAGATTGTTGGTGTTTTTGCCTTTGGACCAGGAAAGATAGTCCCACATCGGCTACACCAAATGGTGAGTATCACAATATAATGCATTGCTTGTGTTGAGGTGTGCATATGAGGTGTGGTGGGGCACAAGTGTGTGTCATGTGGGAGTATTTTTCTAGAAGGAAAAAAGATTAATTCCAACAAAGATATAAGTTGATTTTTGTTGTGCGGACTCGGACTCGGACACGGACTCCAGGATGTCTCGTGCATGCACGGGAGTGTTCGGGGGTAGGCGTGGACTGTCACACTTCTATGCTGATTGTGGGATGATCTAAAATATCAAACTCTATTTTTGAGTATTGGTATTTTAGTCCCACATCGGATAGGAGAAGAGGTGAAGTCTCAACTCCACTCTATAAATAGAGCCCCTTGGCCTCCTTTGAAAGATGCACCAAGAAGAGAGTTAAGGGTGTCTGTAAAGTCCAGAAAGCCCGTTCAAGTCTCAAATTTTAACTTACGAGCGTTCGAGAAGTTCTTCGTGAACTTGCTGGTTCCTGGAAGCAGATCGTGGTGGGGCGAATCTTGCTTTGAGCAACGGCGATCTTTATCACCCCAACAAGAACCTTTCCTCTTCTTCTTTCTTCTTTCTTCTCCTTCATCTGAGTTGTAACTCAATTATGTCCGTCTGCAACTGCGATTGCAAGGAAGAATGTGAGATTTACTTTCTGATTATTGTTGCTTTTGTAATCAGATTTATATTATAGAGTTCCTCTTGGATCTCGAAAATAATCAGAAGGTAAACGTTTGTTGAACCTCTGATCTCGACATCGAGTCTACCATCTTTGATCAAGCTTCGGGACTAACATATAGCGGGGGTATAGCATTTTCGTGTTTATTTTGGGGGCTAACTGGTGCTCCCTCCTTTTGTTTAGAGCCGGCTTGATTGTTGGTCTCCCCTTTTTGTTGCCAACCCTTTCTTTTCCTTTTTAGCTTATTTATTATTAGGTTATATATATAAAAGGAGTAGGTATAACTACGATAATAGGTGTGACATTGCCACCTTTAATTACTAGTGTATAATATTATTGTTACCCTTAATAAAAATTTTTATGGTACTATTCATTTGAACTATTCTCTTGTGCATGCATGTTGCCACCTTTAATTACTAGTGTATATTATTACCCATAATAAAAAATTTTATGGTACTATTCATTTGAACTATTCTCTTGTGCATGCATGTAAATTAAACTAGGACCTAATATTGCATAGTTCACTACTAAAATATGCTCTATTAGCGACGTTATTTAGCGACGGAATAAAATTCCGTCGCTAAACGTATAATATAGCGACTCTCTTCTATTGATGTCGCAAACCGTCGCTGAATAGCGACGTTCAGCGACACTATATACACTACGTCGCTGAATAGCGACGTCCAGCGACATATTATTAAAATATGTCGCCTATATTAAAATTTTTGCGACGGTTAGCGACGTCTACTGGTGACGTCGCTAACTATTTTACTTAGGGCACGCTGTGCTCTTTTTTCCTCCCACTCGAATTTTTTTTCCCCCTCTCCAAATTTTCTCCCCCTCCTCGAGCTCCTCCGGCGACTCCCCCCCCCCCCCCACGATTTCCTCCGACGACTCCCCCCCGGCGACCCCTACCCCGTCGTGCTCCTCCTCCTCCTCGAGATCCTCCTCCTCTTCGTCAGGTAAACCCTCACCTAACTCCTCCTCCTCCTCCTCCTCTCCCGCGGACACACACACACACACACACGGACACACACGGACACGGACACACACACACACACACGGACACACACACACACACACATACACACACGGACACATACGAACACGGACACACACACAGACACAGACACAGACACACACACATACTCCTCCTCCTATATTGGATTCGAATATAGGAATGGGCTGTTTAGACTGAACAGTCCTGTTAGTTTAAATTCTAATTTTAATTCCTTGTTCTCAAACTAATTTTGATGATTAACTTTCATGTTAAATACTTTCACCTGTGTGTTAGCTACTATGGTTAGGATTTGCATTGGACAAATAGGGATTTCGAAATAAATTTTGGATTGGTTTGGGGTTAATGAACTGTCACAAACCTGGGAACCATTTCCCTGAGAATGGCTCACACCACAGAGTTCACATGTACCACACACATCCACATGAACACTGAATTTCATTACATACATTACACTAGCTGCTTTTCCCTGTTAACACATTGTTTTCCCTGTTACATGTCCACTCTCTACACACACACACCCTCATTTGACACACTGTTTTCCAGGTTACAAATACAAACACACATACATGTACCACCACACAACACCCTAGTAGCTAACTGCCATTTTTGACACACACCTATGTCTAAACCATTTTTGACACATACACAAAATGAGAACAGTCCCATATACATTACACACATATACAAACCTATCATATACACCCTATCTATATGCACCATGTACTCTACACACACACATTGCCCTATTGACACAAAATGGTATCACATCCAAACACACACACTTAACACACTTGCCTATACTTGTCCACACCTATTTGTTGAACTGCCATGTACCATACACCCATACCCACACACAGGTTAGCACCATTGATAAACATAATGTTTGATCTAGAAAAAAAAATGACACTTTGTTTTGAATAATAGAGGAAATCTTGGTTTGCATGCACAATTATATTGTAAACCTTATTTTGATCCACAATTCTTGGTATAATTAGTTCATTAGGTTTGCCAATACTTTTGAGTGCTTATATTCGAGGTTTGCCATCTTCATTTTCGAGATTTGACTGTCTAGATTGATACTGATCCATCCTTTGATCTCTGAACAACTATGGAGGTTTGTAGTGTAAGGGTTTCTTGATTGTGATGAATGTAGAGAATATGTTCTAGTTTCATTATTGATGATTGTTGTTTAACAATGTTTTTTGTTGTTGTTGTCTTCATGTTTGTTAAATGGTCAACAGCGTATCCATATTTCCAAGTTGATTGGCATTCTTTAGTCTGATCAGTTTGCTTTGGTAACTCACTATTGCTCACTACTTGGTACTAGTTTTAGTTGATTGTGTTTTTTTAAGACTAAACAAATGACACCAAGATATTACTTGTGTGTATGAGATAGCTTGAGTTGACTTTGGTCATTATTGGTACTTGAATTATAGGTTAGGCTTGTATAGCCTTGAATGGTGTGTGCTAGCTAGTATGGGCTAGTTAGGGCCTAGTAAGATATGAATTATAAGGTATTGGTATTGGGATACCAATAGCGATAAGGTAAAGAGTACCTTGGTAGGTAATGACTAAAAATAGGATATTTGACTTAGATTTGACCTTGTTTGACCAAGGTTGACTATTTTGACTGAAAGTCAAAGTAGAGTCAACATCTGACCTAGATTGGACTAAGAGTTGACAAAGTCGACTATAGGTCAACCCTTGACCTACTTTGACCTTGTTTGACCTTGTTTGACTTTGTTTGACTTAGCTTGACCTTGTTTGACTTAGTACAACCTAGTTTGACCTAGATTGCATATCATTGTTATTAGTAACTGTCCGCTACTAATGTGTGTCCCATAATAAGACATAATATACGAATTTGTGTCTATTGGATAATGTGTGTCCATCTTTGCAGAATTATTTCCAAATGGATATGAATTACTACTTGCAGAATCGCTCATGGATGTACAATCGTCGTCCTGATGATATGTGTGGTGTACGGGATGAATACATAGCGGGAGTAGAGCAGTTCCTGCAGTTTGCTAAGGTGTTCCCTCAGTACATGGACGGCACCAAAATTAAGTGTCCGTGTGTGAAATGTCATAACGTGAAATATTATCCAGAAGTGGAAGTGATATATCATTTGTACTCGAGGAGTTTTACGCCTAATTACTATCAGTGGACCGCACACGGAGAACTTGTGTCTTTACCATCAGAGTCGGAGCCTTATGTTGAGCCGTATATGCATGCGGGACCTAATTTTGTTTCAGATAATCATGCATACGATGATGGGTGTGTGAACATGGTTTTCGACGCTGCGGGGCCTAGTTTCGTTCATGATACACCTGAGGAGGCATCGAACGTCGATGCTGTACAGTTCATGGAGTTGCTGGAGAATGCAAGGACTCCATTGTATCCTGGTTGTGAGGATCATTCACCGTTGGAGGTGGTTACAAGACTGTTGAGCATTAAGTCAGATTTTAACATGTCGCAAGAATGCTACAACCGAGTGTTGGAGTTGATTATAGAGATCTTGTCGGCGGGTGCTAAGTTGCCTAAAGCCTTCTACCGGTCTAAGAGGATGGTGAGATCGCTCTGGATAGGATACGAGAAAATCGATTCATGTCGCAATGGGTGCATGTTGTACTACAAAGACGACAAGGACGCAGATGTGTGCAGATTTTGTGGTGCTGATTGCTATAAGACAACTAGTACAGGAAGGTCTACCGGTGCAAGAAGACCGACCGATTCAATGTACTACTTGCCTTTAACGCCGCGGTTGCAAAGATTATTTATGGTGAAAGAGACGGCCGAAAATATGAGTTGGCACATGCGAGAACAGATTGAAGGAGTGTTGGATCACCCATCCGATGGAGAAGCGTGGAAGCACTTTGATCGAGTGTATCCTGATTTTGCTTCAGATCCGCGCAATGTCAGGTTGGGACTATCTTCTGACGGTTTTACTTATTTTGGTCTTTCGGGATCCCAGTATTCGTGCTGGCCTGTGATTGTCACTCCGTATAACCTACCGTCTTGGATGTGCATGAAGACTCAGTACATGTTTCTAACCGTTATAATTTCTGGTCCGAACAATCCCAAGAGGAACATTGACGTGTACTTACAGCCTTTGATAGATGAGTTGAATCAGTTATGGGAAGTATGCACTAACACATACGATATTTCCAGGAAGCAGAATTTTCAGATGAAGGCAACCCTTATGTGGACCATCAACGACTTTTCGGCCTATGGAATGTTATCTGGATGGAGCACTCATGGCTGTCTCTCATGTCCGTATTGCATGGACCGTAGTAAGGCTTTCTGCTTGAAACACGAAGGAAAACCGTGCTTCTTTGATTGTCATCGGCAATTTCTGCCAAAAGATCATCCGTTCAGAAGGAACAGGAATGCATTCCGTGCCGGCGTTGTAGAGAAGGGTGATCCACCACCAAGGTGGTGCAGAGCCACGATATGGGAGGAGGTTAAAGATTTTCCAAGTGCTATCGAAGATCCTACAACTGGGTACAAGTGCGATGGATTTGGTAGAGATCATAACTGGACAAAGAGGAGCATATTCTGGGATCTGCCATATCGGAGTACCAATCTGATCAGACATAATCTTGATATCATGCATATTGAGAAGAATGTGTTTGATAACATAATTAATACTGTGATGGACGTAAAGGGAAAAACGAAAGACAATCCCAGGCCAGATTGGACTTAGAAGAAATATGCAAATGCCCTGCGTTGCATTTGATACAGCAGAATGGAAAACAGTTCCTGCCGAAGTCAATTTTCTTGCTGGACAAGGAGGATAAAGTGAGACTTTGTCGGTGGATCCAGGGCCTAAAATTTCCATATGGATATGTGTCAAATCTGAGAAGATGTGTCGATCCGAAGGAAAATAAATTGACGGGTATGAAGAGCCACGACTGTCACGTATTCATGGAGAGGTTAATTCCGATTGCATTTCGGGAATTCTTACCGCAGGCAGTTTGGGATCCATTGACGGAGCTTAGCATATTCTTCAGGGATCTTTGTTCTAAGAAATTGCTCGTTGATCGTCTAGAAAAGTAAGAGAAGGACATTGCGGTAACACTGTGCAAGCTAGAGAGGGTGTTTCCTCCTGGATTCTTCGACTCTATGGAGCATTTGCCGATTCATCTATCCTATGAGGCACGTGTTGGTGGACCCGTCGAATATTGATGGATGTACCCGTTCGAGCGACATTTGAATCACCTAAAAAGAAAGGTGAAAAATAAGGCACGGGTCGAGGATTCTATTTGTGAAGCCTATGTTCTCGAGAAGATTACAAACTTTTGTTCGATGTATTTCAAGCCTCATGTTGCAACTAATAGAACGAGAGCTTCCAGAAACGACGACGGAGATCATGAAAGTAATGATACAATACTGAAGGTATTCAATGCTCCAGGAAAGCCATCGGGTAAAATGAAGAAAAGATATCTGAACGATGATGAGCTAAGGGCTGCTCAGGTGTATGTATTACTCAACTGCGACGAGGAGGAAGTAGAGAAACTGGAGGGGTAAGTAAATAATACGTCTACATTATTTTAATAGTGTTGATTATTATACTATTATATTAATTGCACGATATTGTTTTCAGCATATTTAATGATGATGTGAGGTCATGTAGGCCACATATAACAGAAGAAGAACTAGAACAAGAAATGAGGCATTATTTTCCATCATGGTTGAGTGCATATGTAAGACTTCAGAACTCTGTAATTACCTTTTTGTATATGCACTTGATTGAGAATGAGCTTAATTGCTTCTTTCGTGGTATTTAGGTCGATCGTCCATACGCAAGACTTGAGAATGAGTCTATTAGAACGCTAGCCAAGGGACCAATCACTACACCAAAATAGCTAATTAGGAACACTAGGCATTTTTTAATCTGGAACACCTATTTATCGTGCCTAGGTTTTGGAACGGAAAAAAACTGTGCCAAAATAAAAAAAACGTTCCAAATATTTAAATCTTTATTTTCAATAACAATTATTTATTCTGGAACACACACAAATCGTTCCAAATGAAAGTTTAAAGAAGAATTGAAATCACGTGATTCTCACGTGTAGCCAACAAACCGTGCCTAGGTTTTGAATGTCCTTCTTTTTGCTATCTGGAGCCACAATAATTCCCAAACCACGCGGGAACTGAAAACCCTCTTCCTCGTCATGTAGGAACTGAAACCCCTCTTCTCACCATGCTGGATCACGACCGATCTCGTCTGAGTTCACAGCAGGATCACGGCGTCGGGATCAAGACCTCTCCATCATCGTCGTCGTGATCACCAGCTGGATCACGACGGGTCTCGTCTCTCCGTCCTCATCTTGCCATCCTTGTCTCGCCGTTTTTGCACTCTCCTATGATATAAGGACGACGAACCCTAAGGTACTTGTATGCCCTTAATATTTTGAAACCCTAAAAAGAATTGAAGGGTTAATGTATATGTATTGAAATATTTGTTATGTAAAATGTTGTCCTTGTCTCTTTATTTATCTTTTTTGTTGTCTGACTATACTTTGCAAACAATCTTGATGAACATGCTAGCACATTTGGTATGATCCATTATCGCATCCAGCATTTGCTAGTCGTGGCTTTGATTCCTACATAGCTAGTGTAGGTGGCCCTCTTTCAGGCCTGCTATATTTCATCAGTCCTTATTCATTAATCAGACCCCATATTCATTTTGGACTCTTATTGGTGAGTCCATAGCATTACTGGTGAAATCTAAGAGCATCTCAGATGAGTCTTTTTTATCCATATCTGTGAGTAGTACAGTTAATTTTTTTTGGGGGAGTTATTTGAATGTCTTGTTGACTATGTTTGATCAGTCCAATGCTCCAAGTAGATAGTCAGAATTACAATGTAGTCAAGTCTAGCATGTCAAGTGAATAATGTACCTTTGGCGATTTGATCTAAGATATTATCCTTTTATCTTGGCTTTGGAATAGCCTGAAGGACTACTTGGATACACAGGAGACGCCTTTGAAAGTAAATGGGCCGATGTGAAACTGTAATGCTCAGTCATAAATCATAAGTAGTTTTCATTTATCAGTCAATCTTTATCAGGAATAATAATTTACATATGTAAGGACTAATGAGTCATTTTGATGTCTTGGACCAAATTGTTGGTCCCTGCCCAAGGCAAAGAAGAAGGGCAAAACTTTGGTGTGGTTGACATTCATTCATAACTACAGTCATATTTCAATTTCATAGAAGATGGTCACAACTACAAAATTATCATGCTTTTGTTGGAGAAACCGACTTGATAGAATACCTTATATCCTGCTGCCTTTTATGAGAAATGATTTATTCATAATGATTCATAAATCCCTATTGAGACGGCGTATGGTGGTTGTCATGGTTTATGAGTCCCCGATGCTATAATCATAATGATGGAAACTAATGAGTGGAGATCATGTTTGCCCTCCATCGTTAGCTAATTATACTGTTTGTGTTCTTTCTTGTGACCTTGAATCCTTGGAATGGTGATCAGAGCTTAACCCATATTTATAGGAGCAGGTAATGTGCCTGGTTATTGCTACATTTAAGATAGATGTAGGGCAGTTTATAGCATTTCTTCTGACAATCACCCATCTTTTAGATTTGGATATATATTCTTTTTTCATGGATTTTCATCATCTTGATTAGTCATGATAAATATGAATGTTGATGGTACGTAGTGTCAAGAATAGTATGGATAATAGTTAAGAATTAGGGGTATAAATTATGAAGAAAGCATATCTGGCTTTGTTCTCATTTCCCATTTTGTGACATATAGAACTTTGTCTATACTGTGTTCTGATATCTGATTCCAATTGAAAATATTTTTGGTTTTGGAATATTTATACCTGAATCATACTCAATTTGATTGTGGGTCTGTTTTAACATCCAAACCCTGTGTTTTTTTAGTGTTGTAGGTAAGAAAGAGGACCCTTCTGAATTTAAAAAATAAAAAGGCTAAATCTAACCTAAAATTACTTTGGGACCTATTCAGTATATAGTGTCTTGCAGATTCTAATATAGATAGCAGCCATAAATATAATAGTTGCAAATTTAGGGAGTAGTGGTACATTAATATGTGCATTTGTGTGTGTAAGGGATTGGGGGTTTGGATATTCCAATTGGTATGGACATAAACCTAGAGTATCAGAGATATAGAGTGTGGTGCATCAGTGTCAGCAAGTAATATGACCCAAAGTAATGCAGCAAGTAGCTGCAGAATAAACTGCACGTATAGCAGTAGTAGGAATAGCAATTGCACAACAAGCATAGCTAGTAGCAGTATGCTAACTACCAAGCGGCAACAATAACAATTTGCTAGCTGCAGGTAGCAACACATATAGGTATAACAAAGTTTGAATATTTCACTCTATGAACAAATTTGTGCATACTGTTGGGGAATCAAAGAACTGGAAATTGATAACTACATACTGGTTAAAAAATAAGCTACTGTCATGGGAGTTAAGATAACCTTGAAACTCAGAATGAATGTGAACTTTGATTTGATTCATGTAGTTCATTTTTTATTTGTATAGCTTTGAAACTGTGGGTGTTTGTTCTGTAATCTTTCAACAGCTTTGAAACTGTGGTTCTGGACTTCTGAGTTTAAACATGCAGATTTTTTCTTCTTCTTGTTTCACCTTCTGCTTTGTTACCTGATCACAATAAAGCATTCGAGTAACCCAAACAAATACTTTGAATAATGTATAAATTTTAAATTGAAGTTGTTAAAATAAAGGAGTGACAACTGGAGTATTAAATTCCTGTTGCATAAAAAAATTGGGTCTGATTTTACTTCTATTTAGGCCTGATTTTAAATTAGAAGTATAGGGTCTTACCTAAAACTGCTATTGTTCCCATGATTCTTTCTTTATTTTTTATTATTTTATTTATTTATGCAAGGTTCTGCTTCCATTTCTAGTCTTTCTGATACTTCTCAGTCAGAAAACTTAAAAACTGAGTCCTTTGGGAACAACACAATGTCCAATGTGTTGAATATAAAAAAATTGTTCGTTACTGGTGTCCTTGATGAACTAAGAATCAGCTTCAGCCTTCAGCTGTAATTATCAGGTAATGTTTGAATTTTTTTCGAACATTTACCTAGTTTATTCCATTCAAAATGATGAAATCTTGTTTAATCAACTATGTAGAGCAATTTAAGTTTCGAGAAGATGCTACTTTGTAATGAAAGTCGTCTATTTAAATTTCGTGCAGGATGTGGCCAGGTAGACTCCTTAACATACTTTTTTTCTTTTTCTGTTACTGTACTAAATAGTTTTTACGTTAAGCGCATTATGAAGTATGCAATTATTGCTCTCTGATTTACCATCGACCAACTATTCTTGCTACATTGTCATTTTTGCCATCGACCAACTATTCTTGCTATTTTGGATTTTGCCAATGCTATTAACATATCAGAGCACACTCATGGATACATTGGCATGCCTTCCCCTGCCATGATTAGCTCGTCCACAAATGATTCAGTCAGCAAGCCTGATACATGTCTGGTTCAGGAGCCGGCTGTAAAAGGATTGCTTGGGAGAGGGAAATCCAGAGTCATTTTTTACTTGACATTGAATATGGCCAAGGCACACATTTTCTTGATGAATGAAAATGGGACTTCTTTTGCTACTCTATCATAAAATAATTTGCTTATTGATATTAAGGTTAGTGATGTATACTAGCATTGTATGGTTCTTCCAAATTTGCAGCATTACCTCCTTTCTGATCTTGGTTTGCTTGCTTCTGTTTTATGAAAGGTATTTCCATCTTCATTCAGTATAAAGGCTGCACTTGGGAACCTGAAAATAAGTGATGACAGTCTACGTAGCATTCACCCGTACTTTAGGGTCTGTGATATGAGAAATCCTGGAGGAAGTTCATTTGTAGCGGTACCATTTTTAACCTTCTTTTCTTTATAGTTGTTATTTTGATTGATTTCCAATGGAGAGAGTTTAGGAGTATGAATAAATTGAACTCCTTTGCTCTTCTGAGTTATTTGGACATCGACATGTGGAACATTTGGAAAGTTGGGTTTCCTTCATAAAAGCACTTGGTTGTGGTGTTGGTTTGTGTTGAGTTATTTCTCTATATTACTTTCTTCTTCTGTATATATCCTTTTTCCCTAAGATTAAACCTCAAACTTTATAGTTGTTATTGGTGTTTATAGTAATATATTACCTCAATCCTCATCAAACTCCAGTGTGTTATCGAGTGTTGGGGGTTATGTCATTTAGACCCATGTTGAGGGTTATATCATTTAGGTCCATTCATGGCTTTTTTTTTTGTTGTTATTTGTATATCTCTATGTATCTTTGCTTTTAATCATGGATTCCTTCATTACTGAGTTCTGATGTTGGAGCTGCCACATCATGATGCATCAGTAACTCAACTTGTCCATTGTTAAATGTCTTATATTTGTCTGGTGGTCCCTACTTGGATCAAGGAGGTTTGCATTAGGTTGTCAACAACCAGTGTAAGACTATGTCGCATCTCTAAGAAACTAGACCTTATAGAATCCTCTCTTTCCAAAAAAACTGCAAGTATCAAGTTTATACTGTTGTGAAGTGTCTGTAACCTCGTGTAAGACGAGATACTCTAAATATGGTTGTTCTTACAATGGTTCCTGTATTAAGTCTATTTTATGTAGTGTTAGTTTAATTCCAGGTAGTTGTTGTTGTGAATTTTTTTATTATCTGTCAGACATCTAAAGGTCTTCATTCTAATACTGGGCAGGGCTTGAACTCTGTTGTCTAGTAACATAGTTGCATTCATTTTTTATTTGAACTTCCCGCAAAGATAACTTCACTCCTTTCCATTTTTCTTTAGCTTGATATCAGAGAATTACCATTTATAAGAAGTTTTATCACCCTATAAGATTTTTTTTTAAATTTTTGTACATGTAAGCTCTGTAGTATGTGAACTTAACATTTTTTCCTAATGATACTTGTGCATTTAGATTGTCCATTATTCTTTAACTGAAGTTTCTAGCATATTGCAAATTAATCTGATCATTTCGTTTGATGGCACTTTTGGCTATGATAGGATACACTGGTGCATAGGCTTCAATGAACTCGTCAAGGTTTCAATTTCCAAAGGCTTCATATAGCATTCTTAGAACAGAAGGCCCTATAGTCTCAAATTCCTGTGATTTTTCTAGTTATTCATTATCGATATGGACCTTCCATTTTAGTTTTCGGTTGTGTGTTCTAGTGTGCACTTACTAATGTGTTTTGCCTCTTTTGGACATGTATTTTTTTCAGTTTGTCCAACTCGTATCTTACTCCAGATGCAAGATTGATAACTCCAGTCTTCATATATTGCTTTATGTAATTACTGTCGAGGTAAGATATTTTGAAACACACCCTGCAATTAAGCCTCAAAGATGTATTTCTTAAACATTCCTTATCAGCTTACCTTTGTGGGCATCTCCATACAAGGTTCGGGAAGAACTTGAAGCGTCACCATTCCCTTCTATCAGGAAATATTATCAGTTCAACGTTCATGAAGGACTTAGTGATGTGGGTAATGATAATTGTTCTAAGAACGCTGAACCGATCAAAGAGTTCTGGGAGTGGGAGATGGGTGACTGGAGAAATAGTAGGGCTATGAGGATAATTGCCATTGATTCTGGTCATGTGTCATTCTTAGATACCAATTTTAAATTTGGCTCCAGGGATGTGGTTATATTACCTACTTTTCCTTTGGACTCACGGTTTATGCAAAGGATTTCTTATTCTCGAGATTACAAATGTCAAACCATGAAAATCTCATCTTATGAGAGCATAAGAGCACTAGTCTTCTCTAGAAAAGTGATAGTGTCAGTCTCAGTAAAGATATATGATTCTATGCCTGGAAGTCTTAGTTTGGTACTAGATCAAGTTATGATCAAGCACAATGGGAATGGAACCAGAGGGGATATGTACGTGTCCCCATGGAATTGGAGGGCATTTTTAGACTCATCTCCTGAACGATATTGGTTACAAATTGAAGCAATTGACATATCAGGAAGTTCCAATTTTCGCCAGATAAGACCATTCTCTGTTAATGGACTTACTTCCAGAGTTAATTGGAGATGGAAGGAGTTCTTTGTTATGGGTTTCTAATGGGATGATATATATGACCCTATTTTGTGGGTTGTCCTTTCAGTTCTTTTCTCATTGCTTCTCATTCCACAAGCTTTTCTTAGGTGTTCGAAGAATTATTACACTGACAAGAAAACTAGTCCGAGTTTCACTGGAAGTAATCTTGTAAAATATATAATTGATTTTGGTTTTGGGGCATTGATGAAGCTTTCCAGGATGACAACAGTGTGGACTGGAATTTTCTTATATTTGCTTTATCTGACACTCGTTCCTTGGATTTTTGGACATATTTTTATGAAAACTGGCAAAATGTCATACATGAGACACAATGGTTGGGTCGTAAAATCTTCCATCAGCACTAACAAGAATGAGTTTGCAGGTGTGCCTGATGTTATGGTGGTAGTTCTGCCTCAACTTTGCTTTGTGGTCTTACCAACAATTGTAGTGATAACGGCCATGGTTGTAGAGAGAACAGCATACAGAGTACGCTTTCTTATGCTTTCAGGAAAGAAAGAAGATGATTGTTCCAAAGAGGGAGACGGATATGCTAAGCATGCTAGCTTTCATAGTGCAATTTGCTTCTCCAGTTGGCGTTGGTTGAGAAAATTCCTTGTTATGATCTCTCTGCTAGTTTTATGGAAACATTGGATGGTAAGCATTTTCCCTTGTGCACTTGTTTTTTGTTTTTGTTAATATATTTTCCCTCTTTGAACTTTGAAGCGTCAAGATACAAATGCATGTGTAAACTTTATGTCATTGAATCCCATATTAGCTATTCTAATAATTTTCATTACCATCATACGTTTGGGCATGTTTTGACAAAAAAGTTTAAAATGTGTGTGGATTCTTTTTAATCATTAATTTGTTTAGTTTGTTTCAATAAAAGTTTATCTGAACTTTCTCTAGAGTTTATATTCTAACATTTGACTTAGGTTGATACAGTATTTCTTGATCATGATCCTTTTTCGGCTTTTCTTGCTCATTCCAGCAATGCAGAGCATTAGTGAAGGCTTATGACTACGGATTTTGTAGTCTCGTTGTCCTCCAGTGACTTCTCTCGATCTAGCAGAACTTATATTGGAAAACTGAGGCAAGTTACACTCCCAACATCCTAAACCTATATGCTTGATTTACTAGAAACTTAGGCCTCGTTTGGTACACTGTAATGTAATCTTAATCGCAATGTAATCAAATGAAAAAATAAGTTTGAAAGAAAATGACACGATGAAGGGGAAAATCTTGCAACTTCATTTGGTTTCTGTCAATGGGATTTTACAAGAAGACACTATTGCATGTTGAATTGACAAGAACACATTGATCACTGACATTTTGAACTGATTAATTAAATTTATCATACGATTTAGGCTTTCTATATGCATCAACGTCCTGTACTTATCATTTTTGATGCAGGATTGACTGCCAATGTCGGTTTCCAATTATAATGTGGCTATCGGCTGATACTAGTCGATACCATAGGTTTCAGACTTATAGCAACAAATCCTTTCAATCGTTAGAACACATTCTCAAACCTGATAACATTCTTTGGTGCATCATGATTATTCTATTTAAAAAAGTGATAAACTTGTGAAATGCCATGCTTGTATTTTTCTTTGAAAGTTGCTGAGTGTTCAGGAACTGGATCGAACTAAGATTTATATATCACTTATTGTTGTTTCGTCTTATTATAGATATTGTAGGTGTTGTAGCACAATATTTGTTACAAGTTCATGTGCATCTTATTCTATCACTTCTCTTCTCCTAGGAGCAATTGTTACTGGATATCCTATGTCTAATTGTCAAAGCCTCATTTTTCGGTGTACATATTCCATACATATTATGAACATTGAATATAACCACATGTGAAATATCTATTTTTTTCTTTAAAGTTGGGATGGATTTGCAGAGTTACTCTTCTTTATTTTTTGATTTTTTCCTCCACTAAATTTTTGTTTGTGACCTTTCAACTTTGCAGGTCCAATGCCCAACAATGAAAGAGTTTGATCACAAAGCTACGGGGAACTAGCTATGGGGAAGAAAGAAAGAGAACGAGGAGAATATATGAAATTATTTTCACAACAATAGGACATTTTGTTAGCATCGTACTTTAGTAAAATTGTGCTAAACATGTATGCAATATTTATGTAAAACATTTTGACTTTATTAGTCTATGTAGCTTTATTTGTTCTGCATGTACTTGTGCTTCTGATATTTGTTTACTTTTGTTTATATTATACTCTGCTTAAATTATATAAAATGTCATCAAGAGCATTAAAAATATTTATCTATATATAAATTCAAATTATAGGTTTGGTATTTCAGAAATCTGGCAATTGATGGGAATGTATTTCTACCATTCCAACATTGGAACACATTATATCCATTCTATTAGGTATGCAAAAATGAATTTGAATGGTTTGTAATTAGGAACACTTTTTTGGTGTTCCAATGCTGGCACACATATAATGCATTCCAAAATTATCCCTTGGAACTCTTTATTTGGAACGCTTTGTTAGTGTTCCAACACTGGAACACATAAAAAGCGTTCCAATAATTGTTCTTTGGAACGCTTTTATTCCGTTCCAAGGATTTTGGCAGCCCAAAAATAGGCACGCAATAAAAGTGTTCCTGAATTTTTTTGGAACAGAATTTCGCCGTCCCAAATAAGCATTTTGGTGTAGTAAATTTATGCTGCAAAAATATGGCCAAGCTACTGTGTTAATGGGTTTAGGTTCAAGTCAACAACTTGTCCGATCAGAGACAACTTTGTGGATCTCGACTCCACCAAAAACAGCCATTTGTGTATCAGATCTTCGAACTACAAAGATGTTGATGCGGGCAACGATTTCTATGGCGTGCTACGGAAGATCGTGGAGCTGACATATAGTTATGGAATAGAGCCTGCTAAGATTGTGTTATTCAGGTGTGATTGGTTCGATCCGATTGAAGGTCAAGGTTGGAAAGTAGACAAGCACGGTCTTGTTGATATAAACTATCGGCGTCGATATCAAGCCTATGAACCATTTGTCCTATCAAGTCAGGCTCAGCTCGTGTACTTCACAAGTTATCCTAAACGGGGAACAACAAGGTCGGACTGGTGGGCAGTATGCAAGACCAAAGCTAGAAATACCTTTGAGATTGACGATATAGCTTATCAACAGGATGAACTACCTCTTGTAACAAATATTATAGAAGTGGACACGACGGAAGTTCCTCATTACACATCTAATTGTGTAGAAGAAGTAGAGTTATCTGAAGAGGAAGATGCAGATGAAAGTGAAGATGTAGAGGAGGAAGAAGAAGAAGAAGATGAGCTAAACGAACTAGATGAATTTTTAGAAGAGTATTAAAATCTGTAATGTCTATCATATAAATATGTATTTTTGTAATAATAAATCTGTGACACTTTAGTGACACTTTTATCTGTGACCATGATATTTTTCAAAAATCTGTGATGTCTATCATATAAATATGTATTTTTGTTTTATTGTCATATGTTATTATCAGGTATGACTAGACCAGGAGGACGACGCGGAGGATTTTACATTAGGCAGTCCCGTCAGCCTCGGCCTGGGGATGGAGATGGCAGTTCCGTACCCTCATCCTCATCTCCGAGTACGCCAGTGTACCGTTCTGTTCCTGGTCCATTACCGGGACAGGGCAGTTCCAGCAGGTTGGCGACTCCTCCCTCGTCGTCCAGCCTTCCTGATCCCGCGTCTAGCATCCCTGATCCCCCGTCCAGCATTCCTCCTGTCGACGGCTCTATGGGGGGAGCCGACGCCGAGCATATGGAGGACGGCGATCAGACTGATCCTGCCCAGGCAGAAGGTGAGAGCGACCCTCCATGCGCTCCCCCGGGCGAGACGCGTATGGAGATTTGGACGGACGGACCTATGAAGTAAGTTAATTAATTAATATATATTTCTCAAATGATTATATGTACATATGTATTCATGAAAATTATTATTGTATAGATATCGGCCTTCTGCAGTACAGAGACAGCTGGGGGTATTTCTGAGGCAGAACTATGGTGGGCCTTGGATTAACTACTCAGATGCTCCCGCAGATAAGAAGGCCTTTTGGTTCGCCCACTTCAAGGTAAAAAATTTGTTTATTTTTAAATTTTAATAATCATTTGTGTATATTATACAACTTTTGTATTTTACTTCTTGTAGTGGACCTATTTCTATCCACCACACCGGGCGGCGAGGATCGAGGGCCAATTTTCTGCTGTCGCAGCCAAGCTCATCCGTGATGCAATCCACGACCAGAAGTGTCGTGATCGCTCCGGAGAGCCGATCCATGGTTGGATCACGCCAGATCAGTGGGATGCGATAAAGGCTAGATTCCGCGAGCCCAAGTACCAGGAGCGGTCTGACAAGGCCACGGTGGCACGGTCGAGCGCCGGGTAAGTGGTGTGGTGGCTCCATTCCGATGACGGAGCATTTTCGTCGTCTGGTACGTTTCCTATGACGGACATTAATTTATATATAGTTCGATAGAATGTTTAATACTAATAATAGATAATATATTTTAACAGGTAAAAAAGGGTGAGGACCCGAACATGGTAACCGTCTTCCTGGTCACCCATCGGAGGGGCTGGGGAGTTCATTGACGAGAGAATGACGCAGGCATATGTACGTTCTATTCTTTATATTAATTTACTATAATTTAGAAAACAGGGAAAATAGATATCAATATAGACTTTAGCAAACACTTACACGTTAGCAAACATGTTCTAGGCCAAGTTTGTTCGGCTACAGGAGGAGGCGGCTGCTGCTGCTGCTGCTGCTAGTGCGCAAGCAGAGGGAGGGGGCTGGTACTTCCTCCCAGCCGCCTACAGCTCTATCGCTGGACGAGCTCTGGATGACCGCCGTTGGCGGTCTTCAGAAGGGTACGTACTACGTACGGGATCCTACGGCACGTATTTGGCTTCGGAGTCATCCCGGGCCCCCTCTGTCAGTGCGCAGTCTCTGGCTCCGCAGGTGTCGTCACGAGCTGAGGATGTTCGTCGACAGATCGAGGAGCTACGTCGCGAGTTGCAGCAGCAGATTTCTGATGCGGTCGAGCGACGATCCGACCCTCCGATCGTCACCGGACGATTTGATGCAGTCGAGCACAGTATACAGGAGCTGATGAGTCTGCATCAGGCTACAGCTGCCAGCTTGCACACGCTCACGAGTCTACGCAGCGCACAGAGCGTAGACAGGTCGAGCTGGAGGGATCGCAGAGGAGCATGTCTGCCTCACTCACTCAGGTTTCGGCTTCGCTTGAGGCGAGTACTGAGAGGGTGGTGAGTACCCTTGCTGTTTATGGTGAGCGACTGCGAGAGCTGGAGCAGATACGTCCTCCCGGTCCATCGACGGCGCCGACTCCAGACATTGCACTGCCTCCTACTGCCCCTACGGTGCATCTCACCCAGGAGGCAGTATGACTACATTCTATCCCAGTTGCGCGGCAGGGTCCGCAGTGATTTCATTGATTTTTTTATGACTTGTATGTATTGGCCCTATGGGCAAATTGTTTATTGGTACACTTTCGTTTATACACTTGGTGGGAAACTTTTATCATCTTCCATTTTTATTTGACTCTATTGGATGTTTGTGAGATGTGTGTCTGTGATATTTACTTTGCACTGCCTCCTATTTTTATTGTGATATTTACTTTGTGATATCTGCGACAGGGATGACAAATATACCTACGCTGGGTTTAAGTGATGATCTGATATACAAAGGAGGTGCTGCCGAAATTTTAAAAAAATATAATGTGTATTTTTGTGATGATGTGTCTGTGTTTACATTGAATGTGAAATGCAGTGTTCGGAACCATCGACAGTTTCGATTATTGTTGTATGTTTTATCTTGGATAGAAAGAGCAACAGTTCAGGGTGTACTTCTGAGAGCTTCATTTTCACGTCCTTCACTTTCTTCGGATGTCGTAAGGTTCCCGAGAAGGTGAAGGACGTGAAGAGGAAGCTCTGAGAAGTGCACCCTGAACTGTTGCTCTTTCTATCCAAGATAAAACATAGAACAGTAAGCGAAACTGTCGATGGTTCGAACACTGCACTTCACACACACTGTAAACACAGACACACAGCATAACAAAAATACCAATTATATTTTTTTAAAATTTTTTTTATAATATCTGCGATGTATAGCGACGTTCCGCGACGGACAGCGACGGAACATACACGTCGCTATACGTCGCTAACTAGTGACGTAACGTCGCTAGACGTCGCTAAACTCCTGACGTGGAAAATGACAACCTGTCAGCAGACGTCGCTAAATTTGTCGCTAGGCGTCGCTAAAGTGCACACGTGGCTGCCATGCCATGTCCATATATAAAGTTTACGGCGTCGCAACGTGGTCGCTCTACGTCGCTATTTTGGCGACGTAACCTTGCGTTGCTATCTGTCGCTAATTTTGCGACGTCTTGCGACACTAATCATGCCGTCGCAAACAGCGACGTTCTGCGACGAAATTGTCATCTGCGACATGCCTATACGCGACACCCAATTTTCGTCGCTAAATACGTCGCAAATTTATTTTAGCGACGGATTTTGCTTATTTAGCGACGTCTTTTGACGTCGCTAAAATGGATTATTTTTGTAGTGGTTGTACTCTCGGTCAAAATCCAATAAGCATGGAAAGTTCAAATCTAAGTTACATGTCTTGTTTGTGGTCTGTGAGGGTGTAGTCTGTTGATTACACCGGAAAGTTTTTTTTTTTTTGAATGGACAGTTTGAATTTTTTCTAGACCTTGCTCGTTGGACCTTGCTCGTTGGACCGGAGAAACTTTTGTTTTTTACATGCCTATGTTCCTTTGGTTCCAATCATTGCTAAAGTGCATAGTTTACTTAATGTGTGATAATTTTCTGTGTTAATGCATTTGTAGATCTAAACACAAGCTGAGCCCTAGACTTCTGTAATTTATTTATGAAACCATCCTAAATTCTAATATATGTTGTTTAGTAGGTCAAGTCAGTGTTTTAAAAATCGGATCGGTGGTTGATCAGGCCAAGACACTGAATCGGGTCAAATTGGTTCAATCAGTGTTCAACCAGTTGATTAACCTAAGTGGTCCAAATTAATCCCTTATGGACATTAATATTTTTACAAAAATATTAATCTTTTAAAAACATTTGGTCAATACTGAACCGGATCAGAAAAACAACCGGTTTACGGGTGAACCGGCCGGTCCGTTCTGGTTTTTAAAACACTGGGTCAAGTCCTTGCTTATGTTGTTAGTTTATCAAACTAAGTTCTAGATGCAAGTTGCATATCAAGCCACCATACTAGCCTCCAACATGTGCACTAAGGCCTCGTTTGGTTCACGGATTCAAGTAATCCAAAAAGGAAACTTGTTCCTTTCCTTTATTTGGTAGTCACAAATTTGGGAAACACTTTTCTGACATGGGAGAAAATAGGAGGAAAAATGGTTTCTCTCATGACCCATGGGATTCATTTTCTCTTCTCATTTTCCAACATTAATTACCAAACATTATGATAAAGTAGTCTTTATTTATTACCTATTTTACCAATTAACTCTTCATTATAATTAATTATGTTGACATTGGATATTGTTGGAAAAATGATATATTTTTTCGTTCCTTTCCTACACCAACCAAACATAGAAAAGAAAATTTAATAGGAATTCTACTTTCCCATCTCGATGAAAAATACATGGGAATTGATTTCCTTTCCGTGAACCAAACGAGGCCTAACAGTACATATTTTCTTAGTAGTTAGTAGCATAACAACGCTGGCCACTGCTATTTCTTAATCTTCTTCTTGAGGAATAAACTACAGCAGCAAGGGAACTAAGACTTTAAATGCTGGTTGCGCGATTGAGACGTCGGCCGGAGACGTAGGGTGAGGACAGTCGGACGACGGACGGAAAAGGTTGGACGGTTGGCTGGGTCCCTTCAGGTGTTGCCTTGTCCATTGGCGATGATCGAGGGGCTGCGCAGATCGCTGTCCGCAACCCACAGACCGCAGTACTGGTGACGTCTCTGGCGGAGACCGGGGCAGAGCACGGTCGGGTCTGGCGAGGTTGCGTGGACGATCGGCGCAAGCAAAGGGGTTTGGTGTTGGCGACCTCTTCCTTGCAGGTGTTGTCGACGAGGGTGTTCGACAAGCGATGGACGCGGAGGGGGGAGTCTTGTACAGGAGAATATCTAGAATATTAGGGAATGTAGAAATGTGGGTGGTGACTGAGTAGGAGAGGAGAGGACAGGGGAAGGGGAGTAGTTGCAGAAGAGGAGCAAGTGGGTAGGAGAAATGGAAGTTGTATGCCATTTTAAAAACACTAAGGGCCACCCCGCTTCTGCCAATCGAGGACTGCAGGACTTGCCTGCAGTCCAAAATGAACACAGGACTGCAGTGCTTGCCTGCAGTCCTAATTTTTTTAAAATTTTCAACTTACAGTGACTGCAGGACTTGCCTGCAGTCCAAAGTGAAGTCTGGACTGCAGGCAAGGCCTGCAGTCACTGTAGGTTGCTGTGAGCTGGTTGCCATCTGCAGCTGGAGCTCCACTAGCGTTCCCTTCCCTCTCGAGAAGAAGGAAGCGCTCAGCTCGCTCCTCAACATGTCCGTTCCTGCCACCATGGTCAAGAACGACCAAGGCCGAGAAGAAGCAGAGAGGCCTCCCGGCCGGTTCGACATATGGACCTCCATCCAGCACGCAAGGCCGAGCAATCCAAAGCCGTACGTGCACCCTCTGACGAAGCGCTCGTCGAGCCTGATGAAAGGGTTCTCCTTGCTTCATTGGGACATTTTGACATACATCTGATCTGCGTAAGAGTAGCTGGTGTTGGCATTATTTTGTGTTTTTCCTTTCCTAGGCCGCTGGATGAACGGAGAAGGTGGGGTTTGGGTTTTGAATTTTTTTTGTTTTCTTTTTTTTTTCTTTGGTAGCCCTTAGTAAAATGGTTCATTTTAGGTTGCCCTTAGTAAAAATAAGGGTGTAGGATGGTTGCCCTTAGTAGGCTGGTGGCCCTTAGTAAAAAAGGGGTAGCCTTTAACATTTGCCTTTTTTTTGGTATAGGTTGGACAGATTCAACCAAGTTCAACCAGAGTTCAAATAAACTTAGTTTGATTTGGTTCAAATAGATAAGATATCCATATTTATTTCTTAATTTGGTTCTTAATATGTTGGCTTAGTTTAATTTTATAAGGTCTATCAAAATTAAACCAAGAATCAAATAGTCTAAACTTCACATGATAAACTTTTGGATTTTGTTTATAAAAAAATTAATATTGGTTGGCTCAATTGTGAATCAGTTCGACCAGTTGAATCCCGATTTGAAAAAAAAAAAAAAAAATCAACTGTTCTTAAAGATCCAATTTAGTCGGACTGGACCAATTTTTTTGCATAAATCAATTTGATTTATGAGACAACCGTCGGTCCGGTGCGGGCCGTTCACCGGTTGAACCTCGATTTTGAAAAAAAAAAATCAACGGTCTCAAAGATCCGGTTTTAGTCGAATTGGACCAATTTTTTGCATAAATCAATTTGATCCAGTCCAACCGTCGGTCCGGTGCTGTTGGTACGTATAGTTAGAAGGAGAGACGATTGTAAGGTGGAATTGTAGAGGGGAGCTGTAAAAGTAACGGATTAAGAATGTACAATGATTAACATGCGATTTAATTAATGCTTTAAGCCCATGGACAACCAACGATATAATAATGGCCAAGATAATCTATATATATAATAGCAAAATAGTTGAAAAAAATTACAAACCTACCATTTTCCCGCCCAAACTCAGGCACAATAAAAAATTACTAAAAAAAAAAAAGAAAAGTCCAATTTTTTCACCTTACAAAATTCAAATTATTCAAAATTCACACGAATCAGCATATTCCTGAAACTCAGCTGTCAATAATTAAACCCATGCATTTTTGTAAGGTTCCCAAATCCACTTTTTTACATAACCAAGACAACTCTTGAGTTTCCCAACATTATTTACTAATTATTCTGTCTTAATTTACTGTCTATAAATACAGTGGAAAATTGGCAACCATTCTCACTCTCCCTGTTTCAGAAAAGTAAGAAAGAAATTCTTCACCCATGGCTCCTTTCTTCTCTCTAATTCGTGAGATCAGTCCATCGAAAACATTCTGGAATTTGAAAGTTCGGCTTATTCGTATGTATGAAGTACCCGGCTATGGAGGAAAAGGACAACCTTTCAGTCTCGAATGTGTATTTCACGATTCTGAGGTAACTTTACTAATCCATAAACCAATTACATTCTGCAATTCTGATTATGTTAGCTAAACTCAGAATTATTTTAATATAGAACTTAGAAATGCTTTTCCTACAACAGCATATATTATTACAACCAGGTATATATTACAACTCAGAATTGTACAATTTCTAAAGTCCTTCAAGCAATAGGAAATGAAATTTTAAAACCCGGAAGAGTGAGAATGGTTTTTATCCTGATAAACAATTAGAATAAAAACCATATTGGTACAACGAAATATTACAAATTGTACAATAGCTGTCAGCAATATTAAAAAACGGAGGTTGATTAATTTTGCTGTAGACTCAGATTTAGATTAAAAACCATATGGCTGCAATGACTACCCCGCCAATGGTTGCCAAATCATCATGTCAAGTGTACCCCACATAAATGTTAATTCATATCATTGAAACCGTGGTTTTGGGGAGACCAAAAAAAACTGAAACGATGGTTTTGGACTGTGGTTTTGGGAAGACCCAAAAAATTACTGAAACCGTGGCTTTAGCCCTCATATTTTTAAGATCATGGTTTTAGTAGCCCAGTGTTTTACCAACCGACGGTATTAGGGAGACCTCAGCATTGAATGGCTCAGATTTAGATTAAAAACCATATGGCTGCAACGACTACCCCGCCAATGGTTGCCAAATCATCATGTCAAGTGTACCAATGGCTGCAACGAATGCCCCGCCATTATTTCAACTATAAGAACGCAATGTGTTAAATGATAAAACAAGAAAACAAAAACATATGGTTATAGAAAATCTGACCAGTGCAATGTGTATGAATACATGGAAATCTGACAGTGTAATGTGTATAGAAAACAGATAAATCTGAGTCTGTTTCCAGCATTAAGAAAATCAAAGCATAGTTTACATTAGGGAAAAACCAAAAATCTCAGTTTTTTGGGTGGAAGGAAAACCAATTTACTGGGCGTGTGTTGATATTAAAGGGACAGTGAATCAACAATCCGTCCAACTCTGAAAACAAAATAGAGTAAAGGAAATCAAATTCTGTTTTGACCAACCCAAGAAATCAAAATTGACATTTAACTATGAATTAAACATTCATTTTTCCCCAGCTATGGGTTGACAAGGAGTAATGAAAATCGAATGTCAGATTACAAAATGTTAAAAACAGAAGTTAATGTATCTGAGTCTACCAAAACAGTCTCATTCCTCATGACAAATTATCATTAATGAACCAAAAACATAATCTCTATCATACAAAGCCTATCTAACATGAACCATTGCTCCTGTAGGACAGATCAAGACACAATATACATCAATTTATATCAATATAATAGTGGTAATGAAATCTGAAACAATATACACTTTCAATATGTTTCATAATATAAACATTCAAGTCAGGTTTCATAGAGTAAAGGAAATCTGATTATGTTTTGACAGACCCAAGAACTCAAAGTTACAGTTAACCATTGGACAGATCAAGACACAATATACAAAATTATTATAAGATTTAGTAGTGATTATGGTTTGGGAAAACTGAAACATCATTGTTTAATCATTAATTATATTGACAGTTTGTTATACAAATATAATTAGGAAAATAAGTGACATGTGTTCAGTGGAACTCATCAAAAAATACGAAATAACAATTATATAATTTCTAAAGAACCCATTATCAGAATATTGTATCATCTCATGCCATTTAAATCAAATCTAAACCATCTTTAGCCCACATCATAACTGCTACTAACATGCAAACTAAGTCTAACAGATGTTATACATCATATATGGATCTAAGTAGCAAATAAAAACATGAATTAAATCATTTAAAACTGTAACAAATCAGGGAAACAAAACTACGCTTATACACGCACACCGTGTATTTTTTTTTACATGTTCGTTGAATCTGTTAAATTTAATACCAACCATTAGCATCTAACGTGTTTAGGAAACTGTGGTTTTGGGGAGATCCCAAAAATTGCTGAAACGGTGGTTTTAGCCCACTGATTTTGTAGACCATGTTTTTAGTAGCCCACGTTTTTACCAACCGATGGTATTGGGAGAGAGATTTTTTATACATTGGAAAAACCAAATATCAGCATTTTTATTTTAAAATTGCTAAAACCATGTTTTTAGTAGCCCACGTTTTTCCCAAAAATTGCTAAAACATGTATGTATACATTGGAGAAACCAAATATCAGAATATTTATTTTAAAAGATTGCTTTTGTCTTCCCAATACAAACTAATGATGAATTGACAGCTACATATTGGCCTAATTATACGAAAAAACGATGCATAGACAAATTCATACACCTCTAATGATGTGTGGATAACAGTAAAAACTGTTGGCATTCCTGTTTTCCCTCCTTCCAATACAAAATTAATCATTAATTGTATGTCTATATATTGGACTTACACATTCAAGAATGGTGTTTCAATTTTGTCACTTCAAATCACAACAGAAATATAACAAGGAAGGAACTCTTACAAAGGAAGAAATTGAGAATGAAGAAGCTGACAAGGAGTACAACACTTAACAAGCGTCCGAAACTTACAAACGATAAAGGAGGTAATAGTTCCATCTAATTTCTGTTGTTATGCTTCAATTGTTATTTTAATTTCAATTCTTCTAATAGTGCAGAATAATTTTATCAATAATATACATTTTCAACATCAGATAACTTTTAACTTATTTAGCTGAAAATTACCATTTAACAGACATAAATAACGTGTTGGTCCTAAAAATAGTGTACCAACATTTTACAAGACTCTATTCAATTTATAA